>PVHP010000410.1:107524-153758 GCA_004024765.1 Zapus hudsonius | reverse complement strand
AAAAAAAAAAAAATTAGCAGTCAGCTAGTGACAGTGGCAAACCTTGTAGTTCCAGCTACTTGGGAGATTGAACACAGAGGAGCACTTGAGACCAGGAATCAAAGACAATCTGGGTAATGCATTGAGACCCATCTAAAATAAAATCCACATTCTAATTTTCCCAAGTTTCCCCCAGAGTATCCTTCAGAAACCCCCCTTCCAAATCAAGGTCCTAGAAGATTTTCCCATTGCAGAAATACTTAGAAACAGGTTTAATTATTGTTAGTTCATATGCTTAATTTTCTATTTGTTAGGGTAAGGCAGAGGGCTGTTGGAATTGTTTCTCTTCTCACTGAAAAAGTGGTAAAACCTATAGAGAAGGAAGATTAATAAGATCTCAGGTAAAGTGTGCATTGTGATCACAATCCTAATTAGCTTCTGAATAAAACCCATCAGTTTTCTAAGCTTCTCTGTGTCAGCTCAGCCTTTATGCCTTCAGGGATCTCAGTCCTAATTTGGGATTTAAGACTTACATAAATGACACCATTAGACATAATATAATTTTAATGTATAATAGAATATTGTATCCCCGAGGAAAGCTTGGAATGAGCCAGAAATGCAGGGAAGTGTTAGAACAGGCCTTGATGTTAAGTAGGATTTGAATGCTCTGGACCACAGTTTTGGAATGGTGAAAGGTGACAGGCATGTATGGGGAGCAGCTCACAACCTGGCAGCGCCGTCTTCCTTGCCAGGTACCTAGCAACCTGTTGGCAACCTGTGGGTCCCCACCTATATCCAGCTGCCTATACACTCTGCTTAATAGGTTTACATTTTCTGGCAAGTTTTTTACTTGCATGTACATGCCATAGGTACATTTTGTCCAGATCTTTTCTTGACCTTTTTCTTTTCTTTTCTTTTTTTATGAGGGTCCCATATATTGCAGTCTGGCTTGAACTCCTGAACTTCTTCTTTTACCTCCCCAGTGCTGGGATTACAAGCATGTGCCGCCACACTCGGTTGTCTGCCCCCTCTTTTAAACCTCAAATAATTACTTACATTGTACGTGTGTGTGTATGTGTGTATGTGTGGTGTATGCATGTATGTAAGCCAGAGGATAGCATCGGGTATATTTCCTAGGATCTCTCATTGGCCTGAAACTCACTGTTCAACTGAGATTGCAGGCATCTTCAGCAAGCATTTTTATGTGGGTACTGGGGACTGAGCACAGGTCTTCTTGCTTGGGAGGCAGGCACTTTACCAACTGAGCTCTTTCCTAGCCCACAATTATTTTGTGATCCATCTCTATGTCTGTGTAACAGCAGTTCACTTAGTTCTGTTGTAAGAGAGAGTATTTCACTATAGGGAACTAAAACATTTGTCCATCTCAGTTGGAGCTGGTAATAATGCAGCTGCCATGGTCGTTTGTAGATAGTTGCACACAAAGGGACCCACACTTCTTTTTTGAGTAAATGCCTAAAAATGAAGTGACTGGGTCATTTGGTAAATAGGAATTTAATTTGTAAAGAGACAGCCAAACTATTTTCCAAAATGGTTATGCTGTTTTATATTCCTGTCAGCCGTGCACAAGAGTTACAGAGTTTTACACTTTTTCCTTACATTTTTCCCAACACTTGGTATGTTCAGTCTTTCTAATAGATGTATAGTGTGTCACATGGTGAAGTGTGTGTGTGTGTGTGTTTATGCACACACGTAGACTAGCCTTCTGTGAAGCTGAGACTGCATGCATGGGCCACAATGCCTAGTTGACGCTGCCGTTCTGATTTTCATTTTCCTAGTGACTAATGACGTTGAACCTCTTCATGTACTCATTTCATGCCATCTGTATGTTGTCTCTGGTGTAAAGTGTCTGTTAAAATATTTGCCTGTGTTTTTCAGTTGCGTTATCACTGAGTTTTGAATTCTTTCCGTATTTTAGATGTAGGCCATTGCCACCAATGATTGACAAATATCTTGGCCCAGTGCTAGGCTTGGTCTTCAGTCCCTGAACAGTCTATTGAAATAAAAAATTTCAGGGTTTTTTTTTCTTTTATACATCATGTTTTTATCAGCATACTTGAGAAAAGTCTTTGGGACCTAAGCCAAGATCCTAGGGAATTTATGGAAACTTTAGAGCTTTGTGGTTATAGATGGTGTGAGGTATGGTCAGGATTCTTTTTTTTTTCAGCACTTTCTGTTGAATCGATGTTGCGGTCAGCTTTCTTGTTGCTGCGCAGAAAGAATCCAAACAAAAGCGGCTTGTAGAGGAATGGGTTTATTAGGCTTACAGACTCTGACTCGAGGGGAGACTCCATCCTGGCAGGGAAAATGATGGCATGAGCAGAGGGCTGGACATCACCTCCACCACAGCACTGCAAACAGCGGCAGGAAGGTGTGCCAAACACTGGCAAGGGGAAGCTGGCTTATAACCCCCATAAGCCCACCCCCAACAACACAGCTTCATCGAGGTTGTAAAACCCAAACTGCCATCAGCTGAGGATCAATTTATCAGAACACATTCAATTGTTTGTGGGGGACACCTGTATCAAACCATGACAATCGACTTTACAGTGTTGTTGACATTCAGTTGACCATGTATTGTGGATTTATTTCTACACTCTTTTCCCACTCTGTTGGTATTTTCTCTTCTATCCGAATACCTCCTGGTCTTAATTACAGCAACTTTATAAGAACGCTGGAAAACAAGCCATGTGTGTCCTTTACCATTCTTTTTTCAAAGTTACTTTGAATCTTCTTGTCCTTTGCAGTTCACATACATTTTAGAGTTGACTAAATGTCCATGGTGTGGGATTGGGGGGAGGGGGACAGAAAGAAGAAGACAAGCCTTTGAGGTTTGTGTTGAATGTATGCATCAGTCTAGGGACCACCTGTGGTGCTTCATGTAACATCTCGTAAAACACACATGATGATTTCCTTCTCTGGTCCTGGTGCTGGGAAATAAATGGTATTTGCAAAACAGCTTCCTCCTGTTCTCTGGGAACAGTTTTAAAGTTGGATTGGGACTCACAGGTAATAACAGATGCTTTACTCAACTTTGAGGCATCATTTACCAGACATATTTTTTAAATTTTATTTTTATTCTAGCTTTATAATTGGTTAAGAGAAGCACCCCATACTCAAAAGTCCTTATTTGATGACTTGCCCAAGATTGCTTTCCCAGCCAGAGTGAGTGAAGTGGGTGAGGACTGTCCTGAGACATGCAGTGTGAGCAGAACTGGCACATTCAGTCATGCAGTACTTAGGTACTAGGGCTTGCTGGGTGCAGGCCATTGCACAGGACACTCAGCCAGGAAGCCTGTGGCCAGCATTTTCTCTTTTAGCAGAGCTCATGAGCGACTAATAAACACATATTAGCAAACAGCTCATTTTAATAAAGAGAATTCTAGAACCACAGTCGAAGAGTGGCTAGCCTGGAACAAGGGGTTAGGGAAGATCGTTCTAGAGAAGTGATCTTGGAGATGTCACAGGATGGCTTAGCAGGAGGCAGGTGTGAGGAATGGGGTAGGGAAGTTGGAAACAGGAGACTAGGGAAGAGAAGGGCTGACATTTTATACAGAGAGTAAACATCTGGATCTGAGAAACTGTGTGAAACCTGGCGGGGGGGGGGGGGCATCAAGGAGGTCCCAGATCAGGGTCCCCGCCATGAAAAACAGCAAGATTGTTTGGCTTTATCCTGATCCTGGTGGGTTTTGGCAGGACAGTGTTATAACAGAGTTGCAGTCTAGGATTATTGTGTTGGCTGGAGAGTGGGTTAGAGTGGGCAGGACTGGAGGAAAAGTTGAACCTCTCGGGGAAGGGGAGGATGCTTGGTCCTGTCTGTGGAGTTGCTGAGAATGGCAGATGACAGGTTCGGTGCTGGCTGATGGCCTGGCTAAGAGATGCAAGTTGTGGTAGTTTGATTAAATTTACCCCAATAAATTCAAAAGTGTATTAAACATTTGTCTCCAGCCTCCTGGCTGGAGGAGGTATCACTTTAGCCTGGCCTCCTAGGGTATTTCTAAGGTGAATGTAAAATTCCAGTGATATACATGTAAAGAGCAGTCAGAGCTGAAGTCTGGCAGACCTGCTGTTTGTTAGTTAGTGTGCTTGCTTGAATTGGTGATGCTGGGTTTCTCTCTCTCTCTCTGATTGGATCTGTGAAAGGGGGCCAGCCTTTTTCTTCATTCTGAAACTTCCCCTGGATCTGTTACTTTAATAAATACTTTCCTCCCAAAATTGTGCCCGGTGTGGAGATTCATCCCAGTGGTGTGTGGCCGACTAGGACAGAAGTGTTATTAAGTTGATGCCAACTTTCTGATTGGAATTGGTTAACTGGGCTGGCAGTGATATCTTCTCCAAAGTAGCCAACAAGGAAGGAGAGCTGGTGATAGTCATGGAAAACCTGTCTGCATATGGCATGGTGGGAGCCAAAGATGTAGATGTGTGGTGTGTAGAGAGGTGCACGTGGAGGCTGCAGAGGAAATCAGGAGCCCGTGGCAAGGAGATGCTTGCGGATCATCTTAGGTAGCTCCTCATTCCATTCTATCTTTGTGCAGGTGGATCCAGGGAAGTGTAGTTCTGGCATGGGAGTAACATTGCTCTGATATGCCAGTGTTATCTTTGTTCTTTAGGTAGAATGAACTTGAAAACAATCTACTTAAATCTTATATTATTATTATAGTATTATACTATAATACTATTATACTGTAGTACTATTATAGTATTATAAAGTAGAAATCAGGGTCTGGGGAGATGGCTCAGTGGTCAAAGGCACTTGCTTGCAAAGCCTGCCAACCAGGGTTCGATTTCCCAGCACCCACATAAAGCCGGATGTACAAAGTGTCATATGTGTCTGCAGTGGCATGCCCATCCCAGTCACTCTCTCTTTTTCTCTATTTCACGAATAAATAAAAATATTTTTCTTAAAAATAAGTAGCAGTCAGCAGCTTAAATGATGTAATCAAGAAGAGCAGGGCAGCTGTGTAGCGATAGGAGGTGAGGTTTGGGCATGACCCTGCCACTGTGTGGTTTACATCGTAAGCTAGCATTTTTTGGAGCACAGTTTGAATTCCAGTTCAGAGCTATTATCTTCAAATGTGGAAATCATGGCTTGGGGTCACAGGATTCGCTTTTTGTCACAGTGGTCATTAGGGTAGAGGTGGAACGAATCCAGGCAGCTCCTGATTCCTAGTCTTGTGCTCTCGTGGCATCGGTGTGGCCTTGGAGAGCCGCTTCCATTCACGCCACCCCTTTCTACTCTCCGGCTTACTAAAGGTGAACAGGGCTGCAAGGAGAAGTGCTAGGTTCCGTTGCTCAGCTGTCAGGCCTGCTGGCAGTGTCCTGGCAAGCAGGTCCCCCACTAGTCTGTTTTATTACAACCAGTCAGCATCTCTCTGCTGTTTTGGAACCATGGATGTTTTGTTTGTCATTTTTATTATAGCGCCACATTTATATAATTGTTAAATAAAACAGTTATAGTTGTTAATTTAAAAAATTTATTATAAAATATTTTATTCTTTCATTTATTTGAAAGCTGAGAGAGAGAAAGAGAGAGAGAGAGAGAGAGAGAGAGAGAGAGGGAGACATACAGAGAGACACAGAGAGAGAATGGGTGCGCCAGGGCCTCCAGCCACTGCCACTGCAAACAAACTCCAGATGCATGTACCACTTTGTGCATCTGGCTTTTTGTGGGTATTGGATAATCAAACTCAGTCATTAGGTTTGCAGGCAAGTGCGTTAACCACTGAGCAATCTCTACAGCACTGTAGTTGGTAAACTAAAGTTTTACTTTTGCTGTTAGCAGTCTAAAAATAGGATCTAAAGGCTTACATTGTATTTGGTAAACCACCTAATGAAAAATTGCTAGACTGATTTAATCATAGTAACAACTATGTTTGTTAAGTCTGTGATGCTGTAAATAGATGTTTCATGGTTTGGATGAAGAAACAGTTTAGAGGGAGGAACGTCCATAGTGATGTTCTTTGTCATGAAGACCTGGAGTGCCTACAGCCCACAACATAAACATGTTGTTCCTGTGAATTTACTCTTAAAAGTCAGTATGGATTTTAAATAACTTAAAAGAATATGATACCTTAAACTGCAGTATTGATGGTTGTATATCTGTAGTCAGAGAAGTAGCAATTATGACATCCATTTGACCTACCTCATTGGGGTTGTTTTTGAAGATCTAATAAAAATGATAGAAATTAAAATTTATGTTGTGTGCTTATATGAGATGTTCTCAGTGTTGATACTTGGATTTTCAGTTAAAAACAGGAGACTTGAACAGCTGATTAGAACCTACACAGACATAACATCCTATTCTCCCATTTAAGGATAAGTAATTATTTCAATAAATATCTAATTTAAAAATCTGAGAGCCAGAGAAATGGCTCAGCAGTTAAGGCACTTGCCTGCAAAGCCTAAAAGACCAGATTTCAATCCCCCAGTACCCATGAGAGCTGGATGCACAAAGTGGCACATGCATCTGGAGTTTGTTTGTGGTGGCTAGAGGCCCTGGGCATGTGCCCTTGCTCGCCTTGCAAATAAATAAATACATCTATAATTTTAAAAATTGAGCTGCTTTTCCCCCTCAGTAACAACATGCAAAGGGGGGTGGAACCTGGTTGACTCCTAGGCTCTTCACAACCCCCTACCCCATGGACTGATCCAGACAGCCCATGGAGGAGGATATCCAACTAACCAGGGACAGGGAAGAGGGAACTAGGGGAACTGGAGACATCAACACATTATTCCCTTATTAAGTGTATCTAATTATGGATAATAAAAATAAATAAATAAATAAATAAAAATTGAGCTGCTTTTATGTGTTTTGTTTAAATTCTTTACTTTGGAATTTTAGCAAAAATAATGAAAATTTCTTAACAAGCAACTATAGCAATGTTAGGATATACAATGTAAGTTAATAGTTTATTTCAAAAATTTATTTCTGCCTGGGGTTGAACTCAGACTTCCTAACATGCCTGGCAAGCTCTCTACCACCAAATCACACTCCTATCCTAGCCCAATAGTTATTTCTTTGTTTCAGATTATGTAACTCAATTTTCGCACACTGAGCAATAAACAAATTGGCAAGCATGTGCCTTAAGATATTATTTTGAACTGGGAATGGATACACATAGATACACACATATAATCAAAGTGATTTTTCTTTTCTTATTTTAGGAAACTGATATTGATGACAGATATGGCGATTTGGATTGCAGAGGAGATTCTGATGTCCCCGAAATCCCACCATCCTCAGATAGAACCCCCGAGGTGCTCCAGAAAGCACTATCTGGTTTATCTTCAAGGTATGGTTGGATGAAGACCAGGAGTAAGCTTTGGGCTTATCCTTTCCCTTGTAATACATATTTTCGGTAGGTTCTGAAACCATGAAAGAGAAGTCTAAACGTTCCAACCACCTATTGTATGAGGTGCATTCTTACTGCTGGATGCAGTGCTCTGGTTAATGCTTAAAGCCCGTGTGAGATAAGCAAGTATGAGAGCTTAGCCAGCAAGAATTACACTGCCAGGAAATGTTCACTCCCTGTGTTCACCAATTCCGTTCCTTTCTCTGATATTGGAATTTGATAAATAAAATGACGTACGTTCTGTTTTCCAAATGCCAGAAAGAGACATTTTTTCTTTTAATTGAGTGTAAGAGTCTATAACATTTTACCATTTTGTATTTATGCTCCATTTTCAAATATATTTTCAGCTAATTTTATATTACCTTCTTTTATATGCTTTAGTAATCAGAATTATAAAATTTGGGCTAGAGAGATGGCTCAGCTGTTAAGGCACTTGCCTCCAGTGCCTGAGGCCCTGGGTTCAATTCCCCAGGACCCACATAAGCCAGACCCACAAGGTGGTGGCCTTGGTGCGCTCTCTCTCTCTCTTTCTCTCTCTCTCTCTGCTTGAAAATGAATAAATAAAATATTTTAAAAATTTATGAGCCAGAAAGAAATGTTGTTTTATCCAGGTTAACATGTGGAATGTTTCATGGTGGTATAGATCAGGATGCTCCCAGCACTTTTTGACTGTACCACATAGAAAGAAACTCATTTTCAACCACGTCTTCACATACACAAATGTGTCATTTTACCTTCTGCTAAAATGCTAATGAAGTTTGCTACTCTTCTATGTGATAACCTCTGATTTCATTTTGTTCCATGCTTTTCTATGCTAGTGAACAAGACGCATGGGATGCAGCATACTAAGTTGACTTTACTACTGACAGGTCAAAAATCACTGATGAAGTCATATCTCTTCCTTTATACTCACACCGTCCATCATTTCTGTGATTCCTATGTCCATTTGGTGTGTCCCTCACCAACAAGCAAGTGGTTCTGCAGGGAGCAGCAGCTGGGGTGGCCTTCAGTTCTGACACCGGCTACCTGGAGACGGTGACAGAGTGCTGCACAGGCTCTGGGGCATGTGGCCACCCCACTGCAGATGCTGCACAGGCTCAGGGGCACTAAGGAGAACCTGTGAGTGGCTAAGCAGGTCTTTCCTTTCCTCTCCTTCTTGGCCTCTCTGGACAGTATTCCTTCCTTCCTTCCAGGTACGAGATGGGGAGCCCTTCCGATATGGGGATCTTCTGACTGCTTCCAGACAAGATTGGCCAGACTGTTCCATTATGGCCAGCTAAAGCCCATGTGTGAAGCTTGAACTTCTTCAAGTTGAAGAAAGATTAGAGTGTATTTTTAGTTTTTGTGAATTGCCTTGGGGAAGAGAAATTCTAGTTTCTATAAGGCCTGCCTGTGTTTGGGAGGAAAGGAGCAGGTGAAAGGAGGGCAGGAGATCAGAGAGAGATTGTGCTTCATGACGTCTGTTTTGGAAGCCTGCCCTGCCCAGTGTTATTTTAGTTGTTTAGAAAACAAGGGCTGTAGGAGTTGTGAGCTTGGAGCCATGGATGAATACTGAAAATGTATGTCACAGCCACAACCTTTACAATAGGTTGATTCAAAGCGGAAGTTCATATTTTGTAATGGGTGGAGCCGAGCTCAGCTGTCAGAGATCCGCACGATTATTATTGGAGCAGTTCTTGTTCCCCGTCTTTGCATCACCTAGTTCACAGGTGGACCTTGGCTTTACTCTCTTCAGATCTGTCTCACACCTCAGTGTTTTTGTAGTTCAATGCTTTATAAGAATGATGCTGGGTTCCCTTGTGTCACTCATTAGATCAGCCTTAGTAATGATTTTTGCTGATATAAAATAATAGTAGCACATAACAGCAGCTGATTTTTATTGAGCATACACAATGTGCTGGGCACTGTTTCAGGTACTTAACACATCCTGACATGTTTTCAGTGCAACCTTGCCACAGTTGTGGTTATAAGACTTATGAGTGCTGTCTCCCGAGGCCCACAGAAATGGTATCAGGAATCCTACAGCCAATCAGTGATGGAGACTCATTCTGAACCCAGGCTTATTCTTACCAATATTGTTTGTGAGAGAATTATTTATGAAAAACAGAAAAATTGATCATATATTCCTGTTTACAAGTGAATTAGATATCACAAAACAGTGTAATCTCAAGAAACTTCTCTATAAAGATTATATGAGTGCTAGACTCATTTGATAAGGTTTGTAAGTTTGAGGACCTGAATTCCAAGCCTTGAAACCCATGTAAAATGCTGGGTGTGATGGCACACACTTGTAATCCCATTTCTGGGGAGGCAGATGCAGGAGGATCCCTGGGGAGATCAGAAGACAATCTGAAGTGTCATCCATGGTTTTAAAGACAGTGTCTCTCATTGGCCTATAGCTTACTGATTGGCTAGACTGGCCAATCTCCACATGTACACCCACACACAAAATAATGCATATTTCAAAAATCTCTGTATTATACATTTTAGCCTCTATTTGTGTACATGTGTATGTATATACCTGTGCATGGGCATGCATGTGCTGTGTGTGACATGCAGGTAGAAGTCCAGGACAACCTCTGTCCTGCTGCCTGTGCCAGTCTAGCTCGCCTGCAAGCTTCTGGATTCTCCTGGCTTCACCTTCCATTGTCATACACACATTAGGATTATAGACACAGGTGTCACTTTGTGTCCAGCTTTATGTGTGTACTAGGAGGATTGAACTCAGGCCAGCAGCTTTGCAAACAAGTGCCATTAAATTGCTGAGCCATATCCCCAGCCATAACCTCTTTTTAACAAACTGAAAAGAAACTGCCTTCCAGAAACTTGGAATTTGTGGACACACAGGATTAAAATCCCAGTTCTGGTGGCACATGCTATTTATCCACACTTTGGAGGCAGAGCTAAGAGGATCACCATGAGTTTGAGACCAGCCTGGTACTACAGAGGGATTTCCAGGTCAGTCTAGGCTAGAGGCAGACCCCAACTCAAAAAAAAAAAAAAAAAAAAAAAGAAAGAAAGAAAACAAAAGAAATCCTAACTATGAAAGAGATTTACATGGATTGTAGAGAAGAAAACCTGTAACCTTGCTAATTCACTGTTATTTGCAAATCTTTGGGGTTTATTCTTACGACCTTCTTTTTCCTGTGCATTGTGTGTGACGTTAAAACAAGATCCTACTGGTCTTCACCTTGTTAGCTCACTTTCCTTCTGAGGTAGTTAGGAGCAACATCTCATGTCCTTGAATATACTTCAGGAGCATTTAAAAATTATTATACATACATATATATTATAACAGGTTGTATACTTTTATTCCCTCACCCAACTCCCATTACCCTGGGGGTCCTCCTCAGTGGGGTTGTAGTAGTCACTGTGGGATCATGAAGGCCTCAGTCAGTCCCTATAGGGTAGCAGGGGACAGTGTCTCAGGGTATTCCTACCCACTCAGTGGCTCTTACAATCTTTCTGCCCTCTTTTGCAATGTTCTCTGGGCCATGGTAGGCTTGTTGGCAGTCTAATTTAGTGTTGAGTTCTTTGTAATCTCTTGATTTCTGCTTTCATAGGTTTTGATTATTCTAAGTGTCTGTCACCATCATCCTGGGGCTGGTTGTTAGGCTAGCAGTAAGAACAGTTTTCATGATGTTGCCTTCTCCTGCAGTTTCTCCTGGGCTTCAGAACATTTTTAATGACTGCATGAGGTATCCCATTGTAGGAATTCAGTCCAATTTCTTCTACTCAGCATGGGGCATTTGTTTCTAGTTTCACAGTGAAAACTATCTCTCCATTAAATGTTTTTCTTTGTACCTACCTTTCACCTCAAATTCATAATTATTTCCTTAGGATAAAATCTTAAAAAATAGAAATTCTTAGCCAATGTTTATGATTATTTTTAGGCCGCACTATATGATGCCTCAAAAGAACATATGCTGTTGAATTTGAGAAAGAGCTAAAAGTTCTTCATTCACAGGGTCATTCATCTGGGTCCATTTCTATGTTCTTAGGGTATGACCATTGGTTGGTCAGGTTCTCCCTGGGGTAGATGGCAGTATTTGTATCAGCAAGGTACCTGCTGCTGGCAACCCATGGAAGAGACAAGGGATGCTGTGGGTGTAATAGAGCAGAGCCATTTGCCTCAAATGTTGCTAGTGCTGAGGTTAAGAAACCACGGGACCATCAGGTGATGCCCACCTGTGCTCTTGAAGTTCTTAATGCCGTCTTTTTTCTTTCGGAGCACCCAACACTGAAAAATGCATTTTTTCTCTAGACCGTTTGCTCATCTGTTAGTGGCCAGCCACAGCCCAACTTCTTGATGACTCATGGTTTGTGTCCCTCAAAAATAATTACACCTTTTCATTAACTTTTTTGAAAATTCAAATTTCTTTATTAGAATCAACACCAAGGGATATGAAAATGAGTATACCAGGAAACTTATTCCTGATAGAGTTTCCATAATTTTAAGAGTTTTAATAATTTAATGAATTTTGCCTGACTTCTCAGCGAAGAAGTTAAGGAGGGGCAATGGCTCAGTGGCAGAGCATTTTTTTCTTTTCCCTCATCTTTTTCATTAACTTTTTTAAAAACTATTTTTATTTATTTATTTGTGAGAAGAGAGAGAGAGAGAGACAGAGACAGACAGAATGATTTGCAGCCTCTGGATTTCTGCTTTAAGGACGATTTGATTCTTGTCCCTGAAAACGAACTCAAGACATTTGTGCCATTGTACATCTGGACACAGGCCCTGTGGGCCAACATTTTCAACTGCTGAGCATCTCCCCAGCCCCCTCATTAACTTTCACTAGTTGTAGTAACAATAAAAGATTGTATATTATATAGGTGATTTGATTGGTGTGTAGCCACTTAGGATGATTACTGATTTGTTTTTCCAACGATACAAGGAAATGAACCCATGACCTAGGGTGTGCTAAGCATGCACTCCACCACTAAGGTAGATGACCTTTAAGATGAACTTTTAAGGATAATGTTTAATTATGTACAAAAATATTTTATTTTTAGCTCCTGCGGTCCTGGGGATATTAGATTGAAATGAATCTTTTTTATCTAAGCTACCCATAGGCAAGTTTTTGGTGTGATGATTTGATCCTAAAATTGTGGCTTTCCTCATGTGACCACTGTAAGCATGGTAGAGAACATCAAGAATTTTGAATTCATATCTTGACCATCCACTCCATTTTCGTAGCAGTGAGTTTCTGTTCCACTTATAGTGTTATTTTTAAATTCTGTGCTTTGTCCCTGAAAGAAAGGTTTTGATTATTGTGTGTTACTATGATGTGATTCAAAAGTGTCCCCAAAGGAGAGGAGACTGGAGGAGAGGGGTGAGTTGGAGGAGGGTTAATTGAAATTAAAGATGTTATGAACAATCCATTTGGAAACCATTTGTATTTTATTTTGCTTCTTCAATAGCAAAATAAAATACAAAACATAATATTTTCTATATAAGTATCAAAAGTGTTCCTAAAGCCCATGTGTTAAAAACTTAAATCCTAGTGCCAAAGAGCTGAGAAGGGTAGCAGGGCCCTCATGAGTGGAATGACGTCATTGTCCTTGGAGTGTGACTTGTTATAAAAGTGAGTTCTCTTGCTCGAGTGCCCTCTTACCCGTTAGCCTTCCAGCATGGGATGACATGACACAGCAACCTCTTGAGATGTCACACCTTGATAATGACTTCTGTTGTACACAGGTTCACGTTGCTGGGATGAAAATCCAAACTAGAAACAGTTTAGGGGAGGAAGGGATTTATTTTAAGTTTACAGATCCAGGAGGAAGTTCCATTAGTGGCGGAAGAAGCTGCTTCCATACATCCAAACAGAGAGAAAAATTGCAGCAAGCAGAATACCAGCACAAGCACCAGCACACGCACAAAACTGCCAGAGCCCAGATCCTCTCTCTACCCCCTTTGGCTGGAACTCAGATCTGCCCCCCAGTGACACCTCCTTCAGTCAGGCAGCTGGAGATCCAAGTTACAAGTTTTATCTGAGCCTATGAAGGACATACATTCAAGCTACCACAACTTCCCAGCCTCCAGATCTATAAGAAGTAAATTTCTACTGTTTCTAAATTATCCAGTGTTAAGTGTTCTGATATAACAGCAGAAAGAGAACAAAAGACATAGTATTAGTGAATGCATTCATTCTGTTTAAATAATGTACTTAAGTTTATATTAGGTATTCTTGGGAAAATTGGAGGAGAGTCATTTGAAATAAGCCATTTGAATTATTTATTTTTAACATCTTTATTGTCAATAATTAGATACACTATATGGGCAAGTCTTGTGATGGTACCCCATTTCCCTCTTCCCTGTCCCCAACCTGCTGGGGGCCCTCCTCAGTGAGCTTGCTGGACAAGACCATGGGGTTAGGAGTTATGAATTGTACAAGAAGTAGCCAGTTTTTTCTCTGTGTGTTTTTTGCTGAGGTGGGCAATGACTCTGAATATTCTACTTTTTTATTTAGTTTGGGGAGAAAATATTCAGAGTTAAAAAATAATTGCTAAGTAGAGATTTTTTGGTATAATGGCAGTCTAGAACTCTCTCCAGGTCACCTGGGAAATGAGAAGAATGAGAATAACAAGGATGGACTCTTGCAGACATAGAAAGGATCCAAGCAATGGATACCTGAGAAGTGCAGAGAAAAAGGCAGGCAGTGCACTGACAGGAAGAAAGCCAGGGAGAGCACAGCTCCACTGCATACCTTCCTCACCATGGGGGAAGCAGAAACCACCTCTGGGTGCAGTTTCTCTTTTCCTTCCTCACCGAGTAGTACTGAGGGTTTCGTCCTTAAGGGAAGACTACTCAATTTGAAGATCTCCAAAAGGAACTGGAAGAGCTTTACAAATCAACAAATATGTGTATTACAACACAGAAGTAGAAGAAATGTGGAAAGGCAAGTAACATAATTTCTTGAAAAGATTATAACGCCTCAGCTATTGAATTCAAAGATACGGAGATAGGTAAAATGCTGGGTGAATAGTGAAGACGATCAGTGACCTGAAAGAGGAGACAGATAACAGACTAATTCAACCTAGGGCCTGGAGAGAAAAGTCAGCAACGTGGAAATAATAAGCAAATACTGGAAATGAAAAGTTCAAGGACTTATCAACAAGCTTGACTAGACAGAAAACTATGAGGGACAGAGGACCAGGTTGATGAAATACACTCATACTAATAAGAGAATAATAAGCATACCCACAATGTCTAAGAACTTTGAAATGTGACCAGGAGTACATGGGACAGAAGGAGGAGCTAGAGGAACACTAGCGACATAATCTGATCAATAAAATTAGAACAAAAAATGTCCCAAATCTCAAGAAATGAATATAAAACTCAAGAGGCATTTGAGCCCTAAATCAACATGACCAGTGAAGAACCCTTTCGTGGCAGGAATAAATATTTCAAGACGATTATAAAGTTAGATGGTTCATGACCACCACACCAGCACTGCAGGGGATGTTTCAATGAATAAGAGGAAAGAATAAATTTCATGAAAGGAAGAGATGAACAAAGGGGAGCCGGGAGGGTTAGGAGAGAACCATCATGTCTGACATCATAAGCCAGCAAACTCCTAATACTAGAAGAGGAGAAAGAAAAGAACAAACAATCCACCCAAGAAGCATAATGGGCAGTAAAACTACAGAAGCTAGTAAGCATGTCTCAGTAATAAGCTCAAATGTAAGTGGCCTCAATTCAGCACTGAGGAGAAGCAGAAGGGCTGACTGTATTGAACTAGACCCAAATATGTGTTGTTTCCCGGTACTACATCACTGGTAAAGGAAGCGCAGGACTGGGACTCAAAGGATAGGAGTCTACCTGAAGAGGCTGTTCTGATACCCAGTGAAGTAGACCCAAGCAAAAGTGGTCAGAATGAAGAAGGCCAGTACATGGTGGTATTGGGAACAGTTGTGCGAGCATGTGTGTGTGTGCGTGTGTGTATCCCACAGACTCCCGGTCTAATAAAGTTATAAAATGGTGATCCTTTTCTCATGGCTATAAAAGGTCAGATAAATTCAGGTATAATAATAATGTGTGACTTCAATTCCCCCTTCTCATCTTTAGATAGGCCATCCAAACTAAAAATAAACAAACAAACAAACAAAAAACTTGAGTTAACTATACCACAGATCAGATTTAACTGATATATACAGAACAGTCCTTCCAACAGATAGGGAATAGACATTCTTCTTAGAAGCTCATGGGTCCTTCTTGAAAGTAGACCACATTCTAGATCACAAAGCGAGGTTTTTTTTATATTTTATTTTATTTTATTATGTGTGTGTGTGTGTGCACGTGTGTGCAGGTGTTGGACCCCAAGCACATGCACACAGAATCCAGAGGAGACGTCCTCTATCACTCTTCTGTCTTATTTCCTTGTGACAGGTTCTCTTACTGAATCTGAAGCTCTCTGGGTTTTCTTGCTAGCTTGACTGACTGATGAGCCCCAGTGATGTCCCAGTTTCCAACTCCCTTAATGCTGGAGTTACAAGCATGCATGACCATAACTGCTAGGTGCCCTTAGCCCTCAGGGATCAAACTACGGTCCTCATTCTTGCACAAGTGCCCCTATCTGCTAAGCCATCTCCCAGCTCCCACAAAGCATATCTTAAACACAAAAGGATTAAGACAATTTCTTATATTTTATCAGATCATAGTAGAACAAAATTAGACTCAATAGCAAAAGAAACTACAGAAAACTACACACGTACTTGGAAACTGAACGTAACATCTTGGCTGACTAATGGGTCATTGAGGAGATTAAGAAATTCTTAGATTAAAATGAAAATGGAAGTAGACCTTACCAGGATCTTTGGAATACAATCAAGATAGTTCTCAGAGGAAAGTTTATAGCTATGAGTGATTGCATTTAAAAATCAGATAAATCTAGAAAAATAGTTTAATGATGAATCTCAGGGTCTTAGTAAAATAAGAGCAAGTCAAACATAAAAGCACAAGACAGAAAGAAATAAGAAACAAGAAAGAAATTAATGAAATAGATATTAAATGAATAATACATAGAATCATAGAAAGAGTTGGTGCTTTGAAAAAATAAATATTGATAAACCCCAAGCCAAATTAACCATAAGAGAAAACCCAAATTATTATAATAAGAGATGAGAAAAGGCTTATTAGATTCTAATGAAATGAAGGTCATTTGAGAATATTTTTTAAATTCATATTTCAAAAAACTGAAAAATAAGAAATAGGTAAATTCTTGGGCACATATGCTCCACAAACATTCAATCAATAAGATATAGACAAACATCTGCCACAAGCAATGAAATTGAAGCAGTAATTAAAAATCTTGAACCAAGAAAAGTCCAGGATTGAATGAATCTGCTACTGGACTCTACCAGACCTCTAATGAAGCATTAACACTGATGTTCGATGGAAGAATACTATGAAATTAACTCTATGAGCCTGCGTCATACCTGGTATCCAAACTGGGTAAAAACATACAAAATTATAGATTGATTTCCATGATGAATACAGACATAAAAATCCTCAAGAAATTTCTTACAAACTGAAATCAGGAACACATTAGAAAAAATATAAGAAAATAAAAGAACACATTATAAAAACCACGTACCATGGCCCAATTGGTCTCATTCCAAGGATGGTTCAACTTATGTAAATCAATAAAATCATTAAATGTAATTTAGTACATAAATGTGCTTAAGAACAGAAACCACATGCTCATCTCAGTGCATAAAAGGCCTTTGATGGATTTCAACATTCCTTTATAATAAAATCCCCAAAGAAACTAGACATAAAAGGAACATACCTTAACATTATAAAGGCTATATACTACAAACCTATAGCCAGCATTATACTAAGCAAGGAACAGCTGGAAGCATTTCTTCTAAACTCAGGAAGAATAAAAAAGTGCCCTCTCTCTCTACTTGTACTCAATATGGAGTTTTATCTAGAACAGGAAGGCTGAAATAAAAAGGGTACAAGCATGAAAAGAAGTCAAATTATCCCTGTGTTCAGATGACATGATCTTAAACTTGAAAGTCCTTAAAATTTCATAGAAATGCAGATATGGTAACCATTTAGCAAAGTAGTGGGATTGAAAAATCAGTACTTTTGTTATATACCAATAATGAAGTTGCCAAAAAATCCCATTCACAATACCTTAAAAAAAAAAAAGAAACCTCTAAGAATAAACCTAATTGAGGTAAAAGGCCTCCATAGAGAAGAAATTGAGGAAGACAGTAGAAGAAGAAATTGAAGAAGACACCAAAAATCTCTTTAAAAACTTTGCATACTCCCTTTGACCCAAATTGTTCTCATGCTTGGTTGGAGAATCAGTTTTGTTTTACAGATGGCAGAGAAATTGGATGAGATCCTAGACTTACTGATGAGACAAGAAGATAGCTGACTGCCCACCATGAGACTTTCTACCTCTACCACATCTGCCAGGGGCCGGGAGAAATCTTACTCCCAGCCTGACAACTAGCCCTATGGTGATGGCGACAGACACTTAGAATAATCAAAGCCTATGAAAGCAGAAATCCAGAGGCTACAAAGAACTAAACACTAAAACAGACTGCCAGCAGGCCTGCCATGGCTCAGGGAACTTTGTGGAAGAAGTGAGGGAAGATTGTAAGAGCCACAGAGTGGGTAGGAATACTGTCTGGCATGGTTCCTTGCTAACCCACAGGAACTGACTGAGGTCTTCATAAGCCCACTGAGGAGGGCCCCAGGGTAATAGGCATTGGGGTAAGGGGACAATAGTATATAACCTATTATATACTATATAAAATGTATAAAAAGCTAAAATAATTAATAATATTACTTCAAAACCTACTCCCTTTTATTTTCATTTGCTTGACTCATCTGTCTTTTTTTTTCTTTTGGATTTTTAAAAAATCTACTTTTAACTATTTGTTTAAAATGCCAATAGCACTTTGATCCGCAGCTGGAAATCATCACCCTCTATTAGGAGAGTCTTTAGTGTTTATTTCTTGCCATAGCTGTGGTCTTGGTTTTGTCATGTTGAGATAGGCTTTTGCTTTAAAAAATGTTTTTCACTATTTCCCTTGCTTATATTGAAATATGAACTGCCTTTTTGACTTTGACATTTTGCAGCAGTTTTCAGTTCTATGGAAATTGATTAAATTTCAGTTTTTTTTACATTATTCTTGAGTATGTTTTTGTATATATAGCATATAGGAATAAAAGTAATAACTGAAAATAAATAAATAGATAAATAATAAATAAAAGACCTTTCATGCCTATGGCTTGGCAGAATTAATTTCAGCTATTTTAGAGAAATCATTCTACAGATTCAGTACAGTCCCCACCAAAATTTGTAACATTCTTCATAGAAATAGAAAAAACAAAACCACCCTTAAATTGAAGGGAAGCACGAGACCCCAGAGAGCCATACAATTCTAAACATACCAGCCATGTTGGAGGAATTAAAATACCCGGGCTCATGGTACTGGTGTAAAAACAGACAAATAGACCAATGGGATACAACAGGAGACTCAGGAATAAATCCACTCTGCCAGAGTCTTTTACAAAGGTACCCAAAACATGCATTGGAAAGGAAAAGACTACTTCTTCAACAAATTGTACAAGGAAAGCTGGATATGTACTGAATATTTACATGTAAAAGAAACTAGATCCTCATAACTTACCTTGCACACAAATTAATTCAAAATCAAAGACCTTTTATGTAAGACATGAGTTCTGAAACTACTAAAGAAAACATTAGAGAATCATTTCCTGAAATGGTCATAGTCAAGGACTCTTTGGAAAGGAGTCCAGTAGTAAAGGAAGCAGTCCCAAGAGCAAAGGGATCAATCCCCAGAATAAAAAGACAACGTACTGAAAGGAAGAAAATCTTTGCCAACCAAATAGCCATCAGGAGATTAATATCTAGAGCACCAAAAAATTAAACACCAAGAAAACAAGCCATTTAATCAATAAAGGACTCATGCAACAAGGAAAGAGTTATCAAAGGAAGATATACCAATGGTCAATAACTATTTGAAAATATGTCCAACATCCTTGGTCATGAGCAAAATATAAATTAAAACTATGTTGAGATACCATCTCACCCGGCCTGAATGGCTATCTTCATCACAAAGACAGATGCTGATACACTGCTGATAAAAGTGTCAACTGGTATAGTCTCTAGAGAAATATGTATGGAGGTTCCTCAAAAAACTAAACATACAATTAACATGTGATCCAGCCATCCCAGATCTGGGTATATCCAAAGGATTCTTGCACATCACAGACAGACTTGCTCTGTTTACATTAGCCAAGAAATGGAACCAGCCTAGCTGTTAACAGATCAACAGGAGAAAAGGTGATTCACATTCACAATGAACTTTATTCAGCTGTAAGTAAAAATGATATTATGATATTTGCAGGGAAATGGATGTAACTCGATATTATCACCTTAAACCAAATAAGCTGGCTCAGACAAATATTGCATGCGTTCTCTCATACAGAATTAGCTTTAAATTTTGTGTGTGTGTGTGTGTGTGATTGTGTGTGCATGCGTGCGTACGTGTGAGGATATGAAAGAACGCCTATGAGAGAGGAGGAAGCATAGAGGGTAGAAAAAGAATGGGAAATGGAATGCATGTGACCTGGAAGGAGGAGAGGGACTTTGGGGATATGTGCAAGGGAGAAGGAGAAGGGACAGGGAGGGCAGTGGGGATGCAAATAAGAATGAAGTGTATTGATATACATGTATTTGATGAAAAGTCACAATGAAGCCTATTACTTTTATGCTAAGAGGAAATAATTTAAAAGATAAGTAGAATATTATCTCTTGAAAGCTCAGGGTTTCTGTCACTGTATAATTTGGAAATGGTGTGAAGACTGGGTTTCCTGTTTAAAATCTCTGATTTGGGGCTAAGGGGGTGGCTCAGTAGTGGTTAAAGGCTCTTGCCTGCAATGCCTGCTGGCCGGGGTTCAATTCTCTGGCACCCACATAAAGCCAAACGTGCAAATGGTGCACATATATGGAATTTACCTGGTATGCCTAGATTCTCTCTCTCTCTCTCTCTCTCTCTCTCTCTCTCTCTCCCCTCTCTCTCTCTCCTCACAAATAAGTAAATAAAATATTAAAAGAAATAAAACCTCTGGTTCTCAGTAGCTGCCATGGCATCACCCATCTAGGGACTGACTTCTGGCAGGTTTGTGGTGTGTTCTTCTCTAGGGGAGGGCTAACTATGCTTCCATGTTTCTTGCAAACAGAATAGGTTTGTCATCAGTGCTGGCTTGAGGCCCTTTATTAACTTCTGACTAGCTTCGAGACTTCGCCCATTTTCCAAATCCACTCATCAATCTATAAACAGGATGTCTATAATACCTTTTGCATTGTAACATTTTTGACACTACACTCAGTTTAGGCCTTGCAGCATAAAGTCTTATGAAAAATCTGTGATTCTAGATTTTTTTTTTTCGAGGTAGGGTCTCGATCTAGCCCAGGCTGACGTGGAATTTACTATGTAGTCTCAGGGTGGCCTTGAACTCACAGCAATCCTCCTACCTCTGCCTCCCAAGTGCTGGGATTAAAGGTGTGCGCCACCACGCCCGGCTGATTCTAGATATTTTGTTAAAGAGTAGAGTTGAGGCAAATAAAGTGGTATACATTCAGTTTAAGTAGCCTGTGAGAGACATTGAAGCTAGATGCAAGGTGTATGGATTTAGTGTTGACATTTTACATCCTTTCATATAGAACTGACACAATTAAAAGCTGATTTGACAAAGAAATATTGAAACTATTCAGTGCAGGGGGTAGAGGTGTATGTCCGTGGTTAAAGCAGTTGCCAAGCACAAATGGGGGTCTGAATTTGATCCCCAGCACCCCTCCCCAACGTGGATCAGTGGTACTCATAGGATTCATGTATTTCTTGTATATATAGGAGTAAAACCAAATAAAGTAGAATTATTGAGAGTATGGAATATAATCTGCATTTTATAAATGGATGAAATCAGCAAATACTAATAAAAAGGAAATAACATATGTTTAAAATGTATGTATTTTCCTAGACTAAAGTGAATCAAAATACTTGGTAAGATAAGTTAAAAGCTGTTTCTTGAATTAATAGAAATCATATATAATGGTTAACGGTTAACTTGATTGGTTATAGTAACTCTAGACTCCTAAAGCATTAGTGAGGTGCACCTTTGAGTGTGTCTGTAAATATGTTTTAACTGAGTAAGCAAGACCTGGATGTGGATGGGTGGTACCATCTCTGGTGGGCTGGGGTCCTGGGCTGAATAGAAAGAAATATAAATGCAGGAAGCCAGTGGAGTACCAGCATTCTTCTCCGTCTGCTTATGGCTGATGCCAAGGGCCAAGATGCTTCCACTACCACACCTTCCCCTCCTCTGAACTGTGGGCCAAAGCAAACCCTCTCTCCAGTTCCAGACAGTCAGATATTTCGTTGCAGTGACAAGAAAAGTAACTAATATAGGATAAGTATCTTTTTTGCCTTTATGGTTCATATCTTTATTAATCTACTAAATGTGTTAATCTCTCAAATATTTATTGAACACATACTCTGTGCAAAGCACATTTATATTTTCTTGCAATATCCTTTCACAGACAACCTGTCTAATAGAGAAGTCAGTGTTTGGAAAGCAATGTGTAGTTTAGAAAACAATTTGTTCATTTAAAAGTATGTCTTGAATTCCTACAATATGTATCAGATGCATGTAGCCGGAGGACACTGGATTTTACAGAGATGGCCAGTGGTGAACACAGAGAATGTATTGAGATCAGAAGGAATGTAGGAAGAGGAATGAGAAGACCATGGGAGCCTCCAACTTTTGTTGAGCCTACAACTTATATGACAAACATCATAAAAGTCTTACAGAAAAACAGCATCAATTTTTTTTGGATTCAGAAATGATCCATACAAACCAGGCATGCTGGCACACAACTTTAATCCCAGCACTTGGGAGGCAGAGGCAGGATGATCACTGTGACTTCAAGGCCAGCCTAGAACTACAGAGTACTAGGTAAGTCTGGGCTAGAATGTGACCCTACCTTAAAAAAGAAGGAGATGGAGGAGGAGGAGGGGAAAGGGGAAGAGGAAGAAGAAAGAAAAGGAGGAAGAGGAGGAGGAGGAGGAAGAAGAGGGGGAGGAGGGGGAGGAAGAAGAGGAAGAGGAGGAAAAAGAGGAGAAGAAGAGGAGGAGGAAGAGGAAGAAGAAGAAGAGAAGGAAGAAGAGGAGGAGGAAGAAGAGGAGGAGGAAGAAGAGGAGGAAGAAGAAGAGGAGAAGGAGAAGAAGAAGAGATGTCATCATCCATATAGATGTGGTTTGTGCTCGCATACATTGAGATTTTCTTTTCCAAGACAGAGTCTTGCTGTGTTATACAGGCTGGTCTCAAAGGCCTGGTTTTAAATGGGCCTCCAGACTCAGCCTCCCAAATCGCTGAGGCTACTGGTGTGCAGTGCTATCCCCAGCTTTAGAAGTCATCAGATGATTTAAAAGTCATCCTCTATGTGTTGGAATCATTTTGGAGTTTTCATTCAGTGACTGCCTACATACTTCATACTTTATGACAGGATCACACAATGAGTGCTCGTAGGGATCTCAAAAGGACACTGTTGTTGGGTACACTGGAGACGCAGTTTGAAGGGAAGGAGACCTGATAGGACTCAGCATGGCAAGAGCAGCCAGGTGTACCCACAGCTCCCTTAAGAAACCAAGACCCAAGCATAAGAAAATGCTTTTCTACTCGAGGCTTTGTCCATAACTAAAGAAAGCAAGCAGGAAGTTCTTTGATCTACCTTTTCCCTCAGTGGCGACCTCTTAGCTCACAATGACCTTGTCGCTTTGTTTTCTAGTCACTGTGTTTGGTTTTTGTATTGTCATTTACCTTTCCTCACTGCCAAGCTGCTCTCTTGTCCAACCTTCTTGAGTCATTGCTGTTTTTATTTACCTCCCTAAAATGCTAAGCATCTTCTTTTCCAGGACTTTTACCTCTGGCTGTTCTTCCCCTCCACATGATTCTGCATCATAGTGACCACCTAACCCCAATCCTCCTGGTTCACCCCTTTCATAGTCAACAAAAATTTCTTTCTTTGGATAACATAATTAAAAATTGTAATTTAGGGCTGAAGATATGACTTAGTTGTTAAAGTATTTGCCTACAAAGCAGAAGGACCTGAGTTTGATTCCCCAGTGCCCATGTAAAGCCATGGACAGGGTGGCTCATGCATCTGGAGTTGGTTTGCCGTGACTGGAGGCCCTGGCATACCCATTCTTTCTCTCTGTCTGGCTTTCTCTCTCTTAAATAAATAAATAAATAAATAAATAAATATTTTTAAAAATTGTAATTTATCCCTCAGTGAGTGGCTGCCATTTGTTGTTCTTATAATGTGAAGTTGTATATTCTTAAAGAATTGGGGAAAATTCCCAAGTCTGGCATCTTAAAACTAAAACTCACACACACATACACATACCTTCAAATCACATTAAACACTAACTTTATAAATGTTTTTGTAGGTGGAAAAACTGGTGGATTCGTGGCATTCTTACTCTGACTATGATTTCATTATTTTTTCTGATCATCTACATGGGATCCTTTATGCTGATGCTTCTGGTAAGTATTGGAATTTTCTTGTCTTATGTTTTTATCATTTATATAGCATTGAAGTAATTTGATCATGTAACTTTTTTTGTTTTATTTTTTCAAGGTAGGGTCTCGCTCTAGCCCAGGCTGACCTGGAATTCACTACATAGTCTCAGGGTGGCCTTGAACTCACAATGATCCTTCTACCTCTGCCACTGGGGGTTGGGTTTAAAGTTGTGCACCACCATGCCCAACTGAAATTAAAAAAAAAAAAAGATAATCCCAAATTTAGTAGCAGCACATTTAGTTCCTTCAAATTCATGGAATGATCTGGATCTTTCCTGTTTGTTAAATGGCTACCATGTGCTCTTTCAGAAGTGACCAGGTTTGCACAATAGATTCACGTCTACATTTCTGACATTGTGCTAAGCATTAAGTAGGGCAGGACTGCACACATAGCCCCTCTATGTGTATGGAATAAGTGATGTGTCATGACAGAGACATTCAGGTAATGAGACGACTAAACAGTACGGTGAACAGTGACAGTGACAAGTCCTGTGACAGAACACTGAGGCACAACAGTAGAATATCATGTTGTCTGGTCTAAGGAAGGATGACAAAAGCCATGATACCAAAGCTTGAGTTGCTTGAGATTACACAGAGAAGGCATTACAAGGTGAGGGTCTCATGGGCAAGGAACCAGGGGGCAGGGTAAGAAGAGAAGGTGGTCCATCTGTCGTGGAGGATCTGAGTTGGACCTGTGGATGGAGGCTGGGAATTAGACTGCAAAGGTCAGTGGAAACCTTCAGGCGGGTTTAGTTTCTGTTGTATGTGGGAATTTAAATATGCTACGAAGGCAAACAAATATTTTAAGCTCTTACTTAATTCATAAGTGCCTCTAAGATGACTTGTGTGTGTCAAGCATTACACTAGTTCTGAGGTATGCTAATTGGTTCTGAGAAGGGCATGCTTATCATTGTCTCCATGGAGTTTTCCATCTGCACCACAAAGAATTAATTAGGTATGTGTAATTGCAAACTGTAGTAAGTATTTAGATCAAGAATAATCCCAGGAGAACAAGGTAGGAGGAGACGTTCTTGAAGCGCCCTGTGCAGTGTATGAGGTATAATCTGAAGGCTGAGTAGGAGTCAGGTCTCCTATCACCTGGCCTTAGAGGCTGCTTCTAAAACTGTGTCCCAATCCAATGATACTCTGTTTCTTGAATTTGTCATACTTCCAAAACCAGTACCAGGTGGGTGGGCAACACTGCTAAATTTGTTAATCCAGGAAAGATAAAGCTGGACCTCGAGGAGCAGGAAATGCCTTCAGCATTCAAACTATCTTCAGGTCCCTCCTTTCAAAAGAGCCAGCACTCGGGATTGTCGGTGGTCCATCCTCAGTGGTGGTGATCTCGTCAACAGTTGCAGCTGAAGTAGCTGTAGTCTTTGGGACCTGAAACTGGATTCACATTTCCTCCTGTGCCAGACTTGACATCTCTCATATCCTTCTGCTCTGTACTTTCCTCTGCCAAACACACCAGCCCATTACTATTAAATTTAACTTTGTCAAAATTCTCAGAACACAAGGAAGACACAGCCAGCCTCTCCACCAGAGCACTACGTGAACTGCCTCCAGCCTAGTTCCCAATAAAGTCCCTTTTCCCTCTCTGAAACCTCGTAAACTAAGCCTTCACAGTCCAAAGTTCTCTCTACATTTCAAATACTCACCAGCCCGTGCTTGTAGCACTTTCAAGCTTCTCTAGTCTAAAATCCTAAGTCCTTCCATATTTCTCCCTCAAACCACATGGTCATGTTCACCATGGCAGTAACTCTATTTCTTAGTATCAAATTCTCTGTTGCAGTTATCTTCTCATTACTGGGACAAAAGCACCTGAACAGAAGCAACTTAAGGAAGGAGGAAGCAAGGGAAGAAGGGAGGGAGGAAGAGAAGAAAGGAGAAAGGAAGGAAGAAAGGGGGAAGAGAGGGAGGGAGGGAAGAAGAGAGGAGGGGATGAAGGGGATTATTTATTTCCAGTTTATGGATTTCAAAGGGAAGTTGCATCATGGTAGGGAAAGCACAGCTGGAGCAGACAACCAGCCAGGCATCACATTTTCACAGCAGCAGGAAGAATGTAGTCTGTATAATGGGACCTAAAATCCACCTTACCAATGCACCTTCTCCAGCCAGGCTCCACCTCCCAAAGACCCACAACTCCCAAATTGCCACTAGCTGGGGACCAAGTATTCAAAATACATGAGCCTATGGAGGACAGACATTTCACTTACACCTGTCTTTCTCCCCACATACCCTATCCTGGTGAGAGATGATAAAGTAGGATTAGTCACAGTAACAACAACACCAACAAATCCCACTGGGGCTGGGGAGTTGACTCAGTGGTTAAAGGTACATGCCAAGCCTACCAGCTCAGGTTCAATTCCCCAGCCACCCATATAAAAACAAGCACAAAAAAGTGCCACAAGTATCTGAAGTTTGTTTGCAGTGGCAAGAGACCCTGGCAATGCCTCCCCCGCAAGCACATAAATTAGACATTTTTAAAATTCCACCAGTTTATGAAACCATAGGGAGGGCCTCTTAGAAGGAACCAAAGGACCACAAAGCCTTTTATTTTCTTATTCTCTCATTAGTTTTATACATCTTTGATGATACCAAGGTAATGAAAATGAGTAAGACATTACTGACATTCTTGAGTTAATTTCACATCTTGTATATTGCTTAAGCTGGCCTTAAATTCTCCAAGCATTTCTGCCTCTTGCTGACATTTTAATGCACATTTTAGCCAGGTAGACAGCTTGGAGTCTAGGGCTCCTAGTCTTCTTTAAAATGATCCCTATGGCTTAGGGATTTGGACATTTAAAAAGTGTGTATATATAGAACACTCCTCAGTGCTATGTGATGAGGAACATGTCTGGGGAAGAAGGGACCAAGGAATGATGAGGAGCTTAATAAGGCTTGGCGACTGAGGGGACCTTAGGGACCTTGAGCACAAGGTCAGCTGGCTGGGTGCCTCAGAAAAACTTGCTCTTTCGTGAGCCCAGAGCCTTCAGCTGGAAAAACACTCTGGGATCTTGTTCTGGAGGGCCTTGAAGTAATATGTGAGGCCATTTGGATTGCACTTGGGAGCAGAGATCATCTGGAAATGTTGCCAATCTTTGGAACCCTTCCTTAAAAGAATATGTGGTCCTAAGGTATTGCAAAAACACCTACATCCTCACTACATCTACTTAGGCTGGTGTGCTGGACCCCCCCCCCACTAAGCTTCATCTTTTCAAACTGAATTGTTGAGCATACTAACAAAGACAAGAATTTGTGGCTAAAAGCTATTCTAACTATTCTTTTATAACAGTATTCAAAATACTTTTAAAGATATTTATGAATATTTGATTCCTGATTTTTTTTTGAGATTGGATTTCACTGTTGCCTAACTGACCTCAGACTTGTTCTAGGCTTTGAATCGTCAATCCTCTTGCCTTCAGCCCTACCCTAGTGCTGAAGTTCTAGGCATGCGTCACTATGCCCAGCTAGATCCTGATTTTTCAGAGAAGAGAATCATAAACCTGCCTAAAGCATTTTGATGTTTATGTTTTTCTAGTATGAAAGAAAAATCTTTCTTTACATGTTACTTGCTCTGATTGGTGAGATTAGTGAAGAAAATGAGAATGTTCAAGATCTACTGAAAGTACATTTGAGCTGTTATTTAACTATATTGCATTAACATGCATATACTTATATATGTTATATGATAAAACGTTTGTGTTGTGAGAATATGAAAGATACCTAGCTAGTTGGTGTTCAATTAGTATTTTATGTGATTCAAAGTGTATTTCAATTCCTAAGCAGGTTATTTCTATTTCGAGAGCAATGAGTAACTCAAGACAGTTTTATTGAACCCTCGTTTTAATTGGGAATGCTGCTGCTCTCCTGCAGTTCTAACATAGAAGGGCCATCAAGCGTCTGGAGCTCTAGTATGAGCTCGTGGGGAGGTCCAGACAAGCTTGAGGCTATGCAGCAAGATCTTGACTCAAACAAAGAAAGACCTAACAGAGCAACAACAACAAAACAAACAACCTCCCAAATTCAACCCCCCAACACAAACAAATCAAAAAGTAGTAATAAAAACAGCCCCTCTCATTTTTAGCAAATGCCAGCCACCAGTGAATAAAGCTCATACTATTTTTCTTTAATGTAAAAGGAGCTTTTTCACTGTTTTCTATTGATAACTCTTCAATTGCATTCAGTTTAGAGTCATACCATCTGAATGATCTAGTTACTAGTGTATATTTAGATTTAATAGTATATGTGAACATATAAAAGATAAGAGAGCTCCTCATTATCTTTTTGGAAACTAATCATATAATTGCTAATTCATATTATATAATTTGCTTTCAAACAGTGTATTTTATTTTATTTATTTGAGAGAGAGAGAGACTGAGAAAGAGGCAGAAAGAGAGAGAGAATGGGCACACCAAGGCCCACCAAGCCACTGAAAATGAACTCCAGGTGCATGCGCCCTCTTGTGCATCTGGCTTTATATGGGCACTGAGGAATCGAACTCAGGTCCTTCTGCATTTCAGGCAAACACCTTAACCGCTAAGCCATCTCTTCAGCCCATTAAAGTTCTTTTTGAAAATAGAAAAATTAAAAAATATCAACAACCCCTACCGTCGACTATCAAAACTCAATGTGGCCATTTGATATATTTCCTTTCATTGTTTTAATTTGTGCTTTAAAAACCATGACTATTATACTATTGTATCTACTACTTTGTACTCTACTTCTCAAACCAAACATCATCTAGAAGTCCTGTATTGTTCACAGTCTTTTATCCCCCGGCTCTAATAGATCCATCCACCCAATGGAATATACACCATCTTAAGTTATTTAAGCCATTGCACTACTTTTAGACATTCAGGTTAAGTTCTTTTCTTTCTTTAGAGACTAATACCAGCATGAACATGCTAGAGTATAATAAGTTCCAATTTTATAAATAAATTATTTTCTTAGACTAGATTCCCAAAATAAAAATAGACACATTTGCATAACTCATATTTGCCATAATTCATAGTCATCATGTCCAATTCAGTCCCTCGGCCTTCTTGGGATTCTGTGTTCCAGTCTTACCTTTAGCCCCCCTGCTATGGTTTAGTGTCCCCTAAAAAGGCTGGTTTCTGGCTGGTAGAACCAGGCCTTGAGAAGTGGTCGGATTATGAGAGGTCTGAGCGAATCAGTGGATTATTCTGATGGATTAATAATTTGATGAGATTAGCGGAGGTGGTGGAAACTTTCAGAGGTGGAGCCCAGTCGGAGGAAGTAGGTTACTGAGACATGGGCTTGAGGGATATATCTTGTCTTTGGCCCTTCTGGCTTTCTCTCTGACTTCCTGGTCTCCACGAAGTGAGCAGCTCTACTCCTGTGTGCCTCCCACTATGACGTTCTTCCCTCACCACAGCCCCAAGCAGGCATGGACCGAAACACTGAAGTAGTGAGCCAATCAACCATCCCTCCGTTTCCATTGTTGATCAGGTATTTTGTGACAAAACTGACACTCTCCCAGCTTCTTGAGTGAGTTGCACCCCTTCAAGGCCTTCCGTTCCCTGTTACTGTCTTGTTAGATGTGCCATCTAGCCTGACTTACTGTCTCTTCTCTTGCCACTCTGTCAGTTCTAACAGATTTGTCATCCCACATACTTAGGTCTGCTCACGTTATTCCTCTCTTCGCACAGTCTTTGCCATGTCCTACGTGCTGTCACCAGGCTCGGCGCTCTGTCCCCCGCCCCTCCCTCTTGTGAGTCCCAGCAGCATGCCTGTCCTTATCTACAGACACGGCCCTGTCTCCTTCCCTCCTTTGCCCCTGTTCCTGCCCATCCATCCTACCATTGCCACCGTTTCCTATGGCTTCTTCCCTGGCACTGCACTCTCTGAGGACAGATGCCCTGAGTCATTTTAGTGAGTCCTCAGAGGCTAGTAGACTCCTAAAATTGGCTGTCTAGTTTCCCCTTCCCCCACCCTTGAGGTAGGGTCTCACTGTAGCCCAGGCTGACTTGGAACTCACTCTGTAGTTCCAGGCTGGCCTTGAACTCATGGAGACCCTACTGCCTCAGCTTCCCAAGGCTGAGATTAAATGGGTGTGTCATCACACCCAGCTCCTCTGTATGGTTCTCAACACATTGAGTCAGCCAAGTTCTATCAACATTGCTACTGGCATTGATGACGTGAGGAATCTGTGATGTACTGTGTAGTCACCCAACCCTGGATAATGTACATGCAATGTGAGGATTTTGACTCTTGTGTTTTGAATTTCTTGTTTTTGTTTCCCCAGAAGTTTCGTGTTAATTCTCCTTGCCTGTTATATTCGGTAACCATATAAATCTACGAGGCTACTTAATAAAACCTCCTTTTCCTCTCCTCTCAGTAAAACACCCTGTACAGAGCCAATGGCTGCAAGCAAATGTGTTCATAGAGAGTCCATCACTGCACTTGATATTGTAAAAGCTCTTTGGTTCTATAAATAGTATGGCTTTGCCATTCTATCTTCACATGGAACACTGACCCCCATTCTATGATTACTTTTGTAATCATAATTAAATGATTATGATTTAAAATAATAATCAAAAAAATGACTTCAATATTATACACAAAGGTTATTTGAAGAATGGCATTTAAATATCCTATTTTCTTTATATTGTAAATCACTTAATGACTTTTCCTACAAGTTCTTTTAATTGTAGTTTGGTATATTCTCTTTCATTTGGCTAAGGAGACTATATTTACCTTTTTACATATGCAGTTGGACATATAATGAGTATAATAGGGAAAATAACCTAAGGATATTCCCAATGGCAGGTTTGGAAAAGTTAGTTTTCTAGAAATCATCTGTTTTAAAAGAGAATGTTCTCAAACATGAATTTAGAGAACTCTGTCTGTGAATTACTGTGAAGGACCAGACAGTGGTAGTTTTAGATTCAAAGTAAGTAAGCTCAAAAGGGTCTGTCATATAATCTTTGTCTTTTAAAAAACTCTTTAAACTTACACAAATCTATTTTAGCTCAAAGACTGTGTAGATAAGCCCTTTGGTATGTTCTGTACAGGCTAAAAAGAAGTGTGTGGAATTCACCAAGGTTTTCATCTCTTAGTTCAAAATAGCAAGTGTTTGACTTACCATTTGCTGGCGTACTGGAATTGATGTGTCAGCCAAGCTCAATTATGATACTGCTGCTTTACCACATCCATAGATGGAGCAGCTCGAATGACTCTTGAGCATGGACTCCATTGCAGACAGTCCTGCATGAATTCTTTGGAGGGCCAGCGGGTGCACTCATGCAGAGGCTGCTTGTCATGTGCCAGTAGCACTACTCAGACTGACCACAAGTATGGCTGACTGAAGAGTTGGCTGTACCATGAGATGGAACAGACCGTTCTCAACATAAAATGTCCTCCGTGGGGTCATGTGTTTGAATATTTGATCGTCCCCAGGTGGTGGGGATATTCTTGAAAGTGGTGGAAGATTTAATTTACAAGGGGAGTCTTGTTGGAGGAAGTGGGTCACTTGGGGGTGGGCCTTGAGGTTTTATAGTCCAGCCCCACTTCCTGTTCAGGTTCTGCTTCCTGACTCTGGCTGCGATGTGGTAAGCCACCCTGCCTTGCCTTCCCCACCATGGAATCCCCATCAAAGAAGCCCTTGAAACTTTAAGTTGGAATAAAACTTTTACTTCCTTAAATTGGTTCTGGTCAAGTATTTGTTTACAGCAATGAGAAAGTAACTAATACAAAGAGGTTTTAATTATTTGTCCTGGATGCCATCTTATAAATGCCTAAGTGTATAGTTAAAGACATTCGTGCAAATAATCTTCCATGAATGATTCTTTTTTTGTAGGGCAACTCCAAAAAAAAAAATCTGGAAAAATTACAGCTGGGCAAGATGGTACATGGCTATAATCCTAGCAATCAGGAGACTGAGTCAGAAGGATAGAGGGTTTGAGCCCAGCCTGAGACACAGTGAGACACTGTTGCAAAAATAAATAAAACAAACAAACTAAATAAATAAAACCCATAAATGAGGGAAAGGAAAATTGTTTCAGAAGGTTATGCATCTTGAGAAACCCGGTGAAGAAATGAGTGATGATACTGATAAAAGCAGATAACTGACCAACATATTGTGCTTCTCAAGCTTCTTTAGCTCCCACCTTGGAAAGGCCTCAAACATTCTGAAATAAAACATTCTGCTCACTCCTTTAAGGGCCTCACTTTAATTAATTAGCCTTGGGTCTTTTAAAGAATATTTATTTATTTGAGAGGGGGAGAGAGAATAGGCACACCAGGGCCTCCTGACACTGCACACAAACTTAACACTACTTTGTGCATCTGGCTTTATGTGGGGACTGGAGACTTGAACCCAAGCCATCAGGCTTTGAAAGCAAGTGCCTTTAACCACTGAGACATCTTCCCAGCACACACTTAAAGGAAATACTGCATTTTTTGTCACTGCCATTTAGAATAATTAAAAATTGGGAGTAATAGTTTCCAAAACCACATTTGATAGGAAGTTTCTTGGTAGTATTAGTGCTAGCACAGAGGTAAACACTAGGTATTGTGTGTTAATCTCTTCTGTTGGTTTCAGGTCTTGGGCATCCAAGTGAAGTGCTTCCATGAAATTATCACCATTGGGTACAGAGTGTATCATTCGTATGACCTCCCATGGTTCAGGACACTGAGTTGGTGAGTAGCCCTGGGATTGTTTCAGATCTACACAGGAGCTAGTTTCCAGTGTTTGTCAAGGAAGCATCCTGGTCATTCAGCACCCTCTCTCTTAGTAGTGCAGATTAGTTGGAAGAAAGAATATGTTTGAATTTTGAAAAGAACAAAACAACCTCACTCATTTTCCAACACAACCTTTTTCATACCTCCTATTTTAGTGTTTGTAGGGAGATTGAACCTCCATGTTGTGTCTGACACATCTGTTTCCTTTGTGGTCAACATTTTGTGAAAATGCTTACCAGTCATCTTTATTTCCCCTCAGTTGACATGAAAACACAAAAGATGTTATGTTTAAGTATGTTTGACATTAAAACAAATTCCCAAATGGTTTTAACATTTAAAGCTTTATGCCTTTAAAACTTTTTAGGTACTTGTAGCTCTCAAGGCCTTGCCCAGGAAGCATAATAATTAAATCTTTAATGTAGTTATTTGATTGTTATCAGTCAGAGAATCAGTATCTTATTGAGACAGATGTATCTGGACTTTGGAGTTTATTAAAAATAAGATTCTTGAGCTGTGTGTGGGGGCACGAGCAGGTGATACTTGCACTAGGAATAAAACTTGTTGAATTGCTGATTGTCAGCGGCAGGAGGATCATGCATTCAAGGACAGCTTGAGCTGTTGTATAGTAAGACTGTATCAAAAGCCAGGAAAGAAAAAGGTTTGTGACTTTGATGATAGCTGATTTTTCTTCCTAGTAGTTCTCTCCATGAGTGGCAAAATATATAGGAAAGGTTAGGTGGATAAAACAGTTAAAGAACAATCAAATACTAAACCATGCAGGTGATTTTAAGTGTAGAAAAAGAACTGAGAAATAAAGATGAGTTCCAGTGATTGTAGACGGCTTCATGGAGGAGGCGAGAGATGAACCAGCTTTGTGTCTAGAGGAGAAGAACTGTGGGTAAAGAAGCAGACTCTGCATGTGGGCAGATGTGGCATGCACCACAGATGGTGAGACAGGACCAGCCCTTCCAAGTGGATTGGCGAGCTAGGGTAGGCCTTGATTGCCTTCCAGGGTAGTCAAAGACAGTTTCCCTTGGAGGGAACTAGAAGATGCCAATGTAATTGAGGAACATGAGCATGCCTTTCACTTTGGGGACAGTGGGGTCTAATGCACCCATGAGGAACAGAGGAACACCACCTCTCCCTCTTTTCCTGTTCTCCCTCCAGTTGGGGCTCTGTCCTTCACAGGAGGAGCCTCCAAACCTACTCATGGCAGGATCTATCAGCATTTGCCCGACTTAGGCAAGCTCCTGGGCTCACCTCTCTTTGAGGGACAGGCTTACTGGGCCTTCAAGGAGCACATTGTGTATGATAGTTGAAACAGTTCTGATGAGTATTACCTGCTCTCCTTCAAGAGTCACTGCCTAACTGAAGCACTGGACTGAGAAAAGCAGATACCAGGACAGTGTGCAGTGGAGGTTCAGCTGCTTCTTCCTCCATTCCCTCTTAGCTTGCTGTAGGGCATGTGGAGATGTGTCTCCCTTAGCTTTAAAAAACATTAGAACTATGAGCAGTTAGGGATTACTTTTCATTATGAACTTAATACTGTGTGTGTGTATATGTGTGTATATGTATGTGTATGTGTGTATGCGTGTGTATATGTGTGTGTGTGTGGTTTCTACATTGTTGTCCCCAGCAGTAAAGTTAGTGTTCAAGACCATGAATTATATTCAGTGGATTGCTAGTGGCTGATAGACTTGAAATTAATTTAAAATAATAGCATTTTGTTGGAGTCTATTTTGAAGTGGTCTTTTGAATTTGGTTTTGATCTTTGTATCATCAAAATGTAAGGAATAATTTTGTTGAATTTGAGGGGGAAGCTTTTAAACACAAACTTATGTTTGTAAATTATAGGTACTTTCTACTATGTGTGAACTACTTTTTCTATGGAGAAACAGTAGCTGATTATTTTGCTACATTTGTTCAAAGAGAAGAACAACTTCAGTTCCTCATTCGGTACCATAGATTTATATCATTCGCCCTCTACCTGGCAGGTAAGTTGAAGGTTTTCCTATATGGTTATGTAGCTGATATATTTATTTTTATACAAGCTGTTTAAATTCATGACAACTTTTATTACATTTTGTTCCAGCATCTCTTTTTAAAATTATTTCTCCTGTATTGGAGCGATTTCTTCCATCATGGTCTTACTTCACGTTTACTCCCTAGTGGTAACACTTATCTTTAAAAAAGTGCTTAATTGTCATTCCATGTTTTTAAATTTTTTTTGTAAATTATAGCAAAAACCTGTAAAAGATACAATGATTATTAATCAAATACAATTTACAATCTTCACAAGTATATATTTATATCTGTCCCTAAGAAATAGAGCTTTCATATAGAATTAATTAGGGTAATTAGTTTTCTGGACATAGTTTACTGTATATGTAATTTTGTTTATAGTAATCTGTACCACTATTTTTAATCATTGTAGCTTAAAAATCAGATGCTTTGGGTATAAAGAACAGGTGTTTTTTGTTTTTTTTTCCCATGCTTGAGTAAGGCACCCTCAGTTTCTGGCTTCTGATGCTCACAGGCCATAGCATGAAATTTAATCTGGAATGACAGTGGTGATTTCAGATATCTGAGGGCTTTTCCAAGAGGAGTTTTCTTGTTTTACATCATTTTTGGGGGGTCTATTCCAGTTTTCTAAGGTCTGCATAGGTCTGCACTCAGGGCAACGACTGCTCCCGAGGCTGCCTCCCCTCTGTTGGCTGGAGCTCACATGGAGAGCAGCCGCTCAGCTTGGTGGGGACAAACAGTGAAATTTCTTTTCCACATCACCTCCCAAACAACTCTTTTCTCAGGAATTTTTATTTCATACATTGGGCTTTTGGACTCATAAAATAAAAGCTTTTTTTTTTTTCTGACAGTGCTCTAATTTCTGCCATAGACAGATTTTGACACTCTCTCCTTTAGGCTCATTGGGTCACAGAAGCTCATTTGAAAGTCATTTTTTGAGCAAACACTTGGGTGCTTCCCTGTGCTAGGCCCTGAGTGGGGAAGTGTTGAGCAGTGCACCACCGAGGAGATTCAACCTGTGAGGTAGGAGTCCCCTAATTTCTGCCGAAATGTCATCAAGAGTCAACAGGAACATGACATAGAGTGAAAGGGCCTCGTCTGAGGAGGGGTGGAGAGACACAAAAGACACGCAGAAGCAGTGAGCCTGGATCCGATGGAGAGTAGCAACGGCATTCCAGGAGGACCGGGAATGGAGCTGGGAGAGGGCGGCATGCTCTGGTCAGCAGCATCCAATGCTGGCAAGGTAGATAAGACATGCAGCTTGAGGAGCTTTGCACATCATGGGAAGGGTTTGGACTGTTTGCCTGGGAAGCCATTGGAGGATTTATGCTAAGTGAAGATCGAACCCGACCTGTGACTAAGTGACAGAGCTGTCCTGGAGGCCTTGCTACAGTTCATACTCGTAGGCCTCAACCCTGAAGGTCGTACTGAATAAGAAGGGTTATAGATTTCACACTGAAGGTCCCAGGAATTGACCTTGGAGCCCAACTCTTATTTCATTGCAGTCTATGAAAGTTCATTTTTGTATCTGTGGTTATTGACTCAAAAACGTATCTTTTCCACAGACACTTTTATAAAGTCCACATGAAGTTGTAAGAAATGATAGTTGCCTTTTCTATTTTGCCCAGTTTGTACCAATGTAGCCTCCTGCCAAGTGTCATACCAGGAGATCGAAAAGACTGCAGCCCCTCAAGGGCTTTACTGCGGCCCAGGAGTTAGCAGGAGCCTCTGAGGAATCTCCAGTCCAGCGGTGGCCTAGAAATAAATGACCGTATTAGGCCACAAGCGCTGGCTGTGTGTGTCTTTTGCTTGGTTAGTTTCTAGGACTCAGTGCTGGACCCAACATTTAACTTCCCAGTAGGTATCTGTTGGGTGAATGGTTCATAGGCTGAGGTGGGCCCATTGCCACATGGTGCTCCGGAGTGAGGTTTCCTTGTTGCTCTCTTGAGTCTTGAAATACATTATGAGCATTATGAGTCTAGTTAATGGAGCTGGACTTGAAAACACACGAGGAAGGAGAAGTGTGCTCAAATTACACTATGGACATCGGAGGACTTGGTTAAATAATATTCCAAAGACTCTGTCAAAATGTTAGCCTTATGCAGTGGTTCAATGGCTTTGGAAAATGTACATCTTAGCTGATGTTCAAAGCAGACAGCCTAGCGATTTCAGTGACATTGAATTTTATTGATGTAAAATGGAGCTAACTCTAGGTCTTGACCCCTCATCAGAGATGGTGGAAGTAAATGACTTGCTTCCTGCTGTACAAGGTGACTCACGGACTAGAACCTGGAAATCCTGCTGACATTTAGATAATTTTATTATGAAGTGAATTTGACTGATAGCAGAGTAAATATCAGTGATACTGGAAAATAGCAAGACAAGGAAAATTTTTAAGAGACTAGATCAGTATAAAAAAGTCCCTTCCCCCAACATGGTGATTAGGATTTTGGGCCCTTTAGAGACCAGAGCAGTGGTGGGTTATGTGTTCTTTGGTGGTGGGTGAGCTTCGGGTGTTTGACCTTGAAGATCATCACCGTGGCATTTCTTTAGCCAATTATAGTCATGTGCATATTATGTCTAGTAAACATATTTTTGCTTACATTTATACATTGCTGTTTTGGTTTCATTAAAATCTTTTTTTATTTTTAAATATTTTATTCATTTTCAAGCTGAGATAGAGAGAGAAAGACAGAAGAGAGAGAGGGAGAGAGAAAGAGAGAGAAAGAGAGAACACCAAGGCCACCACCTTGTGGGTCTGGCTTATGTGGGTACTGGGGAATTGAACCCAGGGACTTAGGCACTGGAGGCAAGTGCCTTAACCACTGAGCCATCTCTCCAGCCCTTCATTAAAATCTTTAAAGGGATATGATTAGTCTCCTTTGGCAGTTTTTCCAGAACCGTATTAAGTGTTCAGTGTTAATATAATAGGATCTTGAATGCATGTATATGCATAGTTCAGAGGACCTAGCTGGAAATTCAAATTGACTTAAAAAAAGTACTTGGAAACCATGCCACTATTTAAATATTTAATGGATTTGAAAAGATATATATGTATCTTAAAATATACCTTCTTATTTGTTTTACTGGAATTGGCCATGGAAAGAAATGAATCAGTGTTATTTGTGCCTTTCTGCTGACTGCAGACAGTGACGCATGGGTCTTTGTGTCAGAGTTCAGAGGATGAGGTTGAGGAAGTTTCAGTTTTAGTAAAGATATATACAAGTTATCAGTTTTGTGCAATCTACATTACTTCATTCTTCAATGAGTTAATGTTTGATTTGTTTCTACCTAGTATGGCCCAAGATAATGATTGGAATTTTTGCACTTAGAATCCTTAAGGAATTAGTATGATTTGAAAATAATGCTTTAAATTAAAGTGATGGCTATATAAGGTTGAGTCATAGCTAAAATTAATACATAATTAATATTTTCCCTAAATATTCTGGGACTCTTCTATATCAGAGCACATTGATAGAACCTTTAGAAAGATGTTTTAGAAGATTTCACAAAGATAACTCTATTAGTTACTTTTCATGTTTCTGTGGTTAAAACAAGTTCAGGAAGGAAGGGTTTATTTCAGCTTACAGTGTGAGGTCACAGTTGGTCATGGAGGGAAGGCATGGCAGCAGAAGCTTGAAGCAGAGCTGGTCACATTGTGTCCACAACCAGGAAGCAGAGGGAAGAGTGCTTGTGCTCAGTTACCTCCCCTTTTTATGTAGGCTAGGACTCAGCCCATGGAATGGTGCTGTCTGCATTTAAGGTGGGTCTTCCTGCCTCAGCTTACCTACTGAAGATCTCCCTCACAGGCATGACCAGAGGCTCATTTCCTGGATGAATCTAAATCCTGTTCATTTGACAACTGAGGGACACTATCACAGACACTATGTCTAAAACCATGTTGAATTAATGGCTCCTAAAATCTATAACATGTTAGCATTCTGCATCCTGAACTTACCATTGAGGTTAAGAGAACACTTTGTAGGGAGTGTTGGAGGTTTGGATCAGTACTAGAGTGCTTGCCTGTCACGAGGAACAACCTGCCCCAGTACCACCAAAGAATGTCTTTTTAAAATCTTAGCTAAAAAGACTGGTTTGTATTGTGACTTTTTTTAACATTTTATGTATTTATTTGCAAGCAGAGAGAGAGAGAGAGAGAGAGAGAGAGAGAGAGAGAGAGAGAGAGAGAGATTGATTGATTGATTGAATCGGCACTCCAGGGCCTCTAGCCACTCCAAATGAACTTCAGTTGCATGTGCTGCTTTGTGCATCTGGCTTTACGTGGGTAAAGTCCCTAAACTGAGCTTTTTAAGACCAGTACCTATCTGGTTTCTTTCTCTATCTCTCCCCCTGACTTTCTCCCTCCCTTTCTCTCACATATTTCTCATAAAGGCTTAGTAGTATTTTTAGTTGTCCATTTTTTTTTCTAAAATTTCTCATGTTGTACCTTTTGAACTTTCCTGTGTCTTAGTTTTGTTCTGTACTTCTCCTGGTCTCCTTAGCCTTCTTATTTTGTTCTTTTTGGAGCACACATCCCTTTGGTCTATTGGGAACTTATTCTTACCACTGCCTGTGAGTGCCTGAGACTAGGATGTATTTGTCTCTAAAGCAACATTCCAGGAACTACACAATCCCTCTATCATGTCCTTGAGAGCTGTCTGTTATATTTCAGCTGTGTGTGTAGGAAGCCTCTATAATTAATGCTTTTACATATAATACTGTAAGAAAGCCCATGATTTCATCAGAAACAATCATATAGATATCCTTTGCTGGTTAAAGAACAAGTATGAATGTGCATCTAAATGTATATATATACATTATCATTTCCATAGATTTATTGAAATATTTACACATTTTTATGTTATAAACAAAATATTCACAAAATAGTTGTGAGGCTGTGATTGAAAATTATTTTTGTTTCTTTTTCAGAGAGTGTTTTTCTTTGAAAAGAATACTTAGCTTTAAATACACTAGCAAAACACTTTCTACCTCCTCCCCTAGAGTCAAAGAGGTTTATGACCTTACTGTATTTAGTAATCAAATCCTTTTATTCTAGAGATGAAATTGGACCAAGTAAAAGTGACTTGCCAAGGCTAGGAAAATATTGAATGATTCTGTTGATAATTTTATTTGAAGCATTTCAGAGTGAATGGTACTGTATAATTTCAAGAAAGAGAGACCACGGAGATGGTTCAGCTGTTAAAGCCACTTGATTTCAAAGCATGTTGGCCTGGGTTCAATTCCCCAGAACCCATGTAAAACCAGGTACACAAAGTGGTGCATGCATCTGGAGTTTGTCTGAAGTGGCAAGAGGTCCTGGTGCACCTATGCACATATTCTCTGTCTCTGTCTGTCTGTCTGTCTGTCTGTCTGTCTCTCTTTCTCTCTTTCTCCTGTCTCTCTCTCTCTAGTAAATAAGTAAAAATTTAAAAAAGGAAGAGAAAATCATACATTTTAGAATACTACTTCTGAGGAGATAGTCTGCATGTAATGATATTTAGAAGCTCCTGAAGCTGTTCCAGGAGGACCTAGGGGTCTATTTGAAAAGAAGGTTCCAGCTGTACCTGCCTCTGTCCTGTCCCATTAGCCTCTGAACTGGATCCAGTCAGCACACAGCTTCCTCCGCAGATCAGTGGTACAAGCTAGCATAGAAGTTCTGTTATTACTTGAGCTGCAAGGTAAATCTACCTGTTGTGGAAGAAAGCTTAAAAGCAGTCATTTCAAAAGGAATCTTATACATTTGAAGTGCCATGAACTCTTGGTTCCCAAGTACCCTCCTCCCACATCCTTATTCATTCTGTCTTCCTTCTTCCTCTTTTCCCCTCTTTCTCTTCCTTTCTTATGTTGTAATAACTTTTAGTTATCTTCCTACCCAAAGCATATTCCCCTATTGGTTTTGTAGTCCTTCTGGCCCTATTACTCTGTAGATGGCAGATAGGACACAGGAACTGAGGTCATGCGTAGGTTCTTCCTTTGCCATCCTCTTTTATACTTGAACATGTAAAGTCAGACAGCAAAAAGTAGCCAAAGGCAGCTTGGTTCTGTGCTCTGATTTCCTGTCCTAGGGAAGTGGAGTTCTGCTCTGCAGAGGTGGTACCTATCTTAGGTGGAAGAGTTCCGCAGACATAGAGACTCGGTTTCTGCCTCAGACTCACTCCAGAGTTGTTGCAGAATACATACAGTTTATATGAATTAGGCTTGGTTTATGAAGTTTAGTGTCCATCTTTGTTAGAAAACATTCCCTAATGAGTTTACTGGAATATTGGGCAGGAAGTGTTGCTCTTATTACCTTTCATTATTTTAGGAGATGATTCTAGGATTCATTGAAATTAGCACAAATTTCGTTTTAGTAAATTTTCATTGTAATAAATGCATGAGACATGGGCATAAACTCAAAGATGAGTAAGTCTTGAAATTGTTAAAAGGCATTACAGTTTACTATAATTATCATAATCCTGTTCTGAGACATTCCAGCTACTCTTCATCTGAATCTTATTGCATGGCTTTAAGATTCATGATTCCCAAGGGACAGAACAGGAGGGTTGACTTTCCAGTCCCGTGACTAGAGAGGCCTTTTTGCCTGTGGAGTGGATGTGATGACAGCTAGCCATGTCCCAGGGCTGGTGGGGGGAAATACTTAGTGAAGATCCAGGAGCTCCCGTGTTCCATAGGTGCCAGCTGCTGTGATGAGTCAGCGTTTTGTGGAGGGCGAAATGGGTGCTGCTGTGCCGGGGGCCTTGCACACGCTAGGCGAGCACTCTGCCATTGAACTGCTAGCCTACTCTTGATGAGTTGCTACAGCAAATAAACTATTCGTCTCAAATTCAAGATGTTTCCAAACCCACAAAATGCAGGAGCTATTTACTGAATTTCTGCCATGGAATGTATTAGGCACTTAAGAGGTTATAAAATTGTTTCTCTCCAGAGAGGGAATTTAAAATGTTATTTAAAATGCTTATAAGATGGGAGAGATGGCAGGTGAGTAATGACTAAAGAGGCCTGGCTATGACGTACAACATTTGTTTTTTTGGGTTCAGGAAATCTCAGACTTGATACAGAATTGCACAACAAGCACTCATGGTTTTGTGTTTGAACAGGTTTCTGCATGTTTGTGCTGAGCTTGGTGAAGAAACATTACCGTCTGCAGTTTTATATGGTGTGTATTACTAGACGTAATAAAACTTTACCTCTCCCTTTTTTTTTCCTGTAGTGAGTGGATATAATCAACTAATTGATGTCTTGTCTGACCATGAAAGATATTTCTATTTTTGAGGATCACTCAGTGTAAACAATGAAGTTAAAAAGCCTCTGAGGATTTAAGAGTTTTAATGCTCTCTAAAATATTTGTAAAACATTGTTCTAAATAGTTTCAAAGATGAAAACAAATTGTTTGAATTCCCTAAATATGTAGAAATCTGAAGAGTTTCATCATCTCTTAGTTATTAAAATTGGAGAACCATTTATCATGTGGTTTTGTGAAAATGAACTCTGTTCACTTGCTATTAGCGCGAGTAGAAGAGGTCAGATCATGTGTTTCTTGGTGGTTGTAGGTTAGTCTTAGATTCTTTTTGTCATAAGGTATTTTGTTTAGTGAATCAAACTAGTCAGTGTTTTCCAGAGATTATAATTTTACATGGGAAACTCTTCTTACTTTCTTAAAAGAGCTCCTAACGTGCAATGTGGTATTTAGACCTGTGAACTCAAGTGGCTACAGGCATTGTTTAGATCTGGGTGAGACTGCAGGTGTGTGCTTTTCTTGTCTATAGTAAGACATTCTACTCATCATGAGTGCTAGGGATTTGTCGTATTTCCTACATTTCTAATTTCAGAAGATCTCAGAGGAAATCTATAAATAGTCAAGACAAAATTAGAGGTCATAATAGAATCTCTTCTACAAATAAAGCTCTACTCTGGTATGTCCTCAGGAACTTGATTCCAGGACCACCATGAATGTAGAATGTATGGATGCTCACAACCCTTCTCTAAAGGGGCATAATATGTGCATACGGCCTCTTTCTATCCCCCATACACTTTATATCCTCCTAGTGTACCTACAATGCTCAGTAGAAGGTAGATGCTACATTATCCTACGTGCTTTAGGGAATAATGACAAGAAAAAATAAGTCTGAACATGTTCAGGATAGAACAATTTTTTTTCCTAAGAGTTCTAATCCATCTTTGGTCTAGAATCTGTGTAGGTGGGTATGTAGAAGGTTAATGATAGAAATGTTACCTGTTGAAAAGTTTTTTTATTTTAAAGCAAATAATATAAAATACTTGGTTCTATTAAGGTGACAAAAGTAGAATAAAATAAAACAACCAAGATAAAATATTGCTTTCTCAAGTGAGAGATGGGCTTATTAAGAATCAATAAAAGTCTGAATTATTTTGAAAATTCATGTCATAAAGTGCCAATCAAAATTACAAGGAAAGCATACAGAACTATTACTCTTTTTGGTTCACATTCCAGTCATAATGATCATGTTGAAAATCATTAAAAAAGCCATCACTACGGCTAAACAAGGTAAACATGGAGGGCTTTGCAAACTTGAGGTTGATGCCACTGAACAGACTGGGAAGATCACTTCAAGTATGAAAAGATGCAACCTAAGATCGTTTTAACCCTTGGGTTTGAATCACTCGAGGTCAGACATAGCCCTTCATCTAGACACAGCACTGGAAGGGGAATCACTTGAGGTCAGACCTAGTGCTTTATGGAGAAAGGTAAGGAGCCTCAGCTACAGAAACAGAGGCCGCACTCCCCTCAGACCACCACAGCAACACGGACTTCTCAGTATTTAAATCACGTGATTCAAGACTATGGGTATTCTGGTTTTCTGTTTAAGTTAGCAGCTTATTTTACTGTTATTCCAGTTATGTGCAAATGAAGATTGCTTTGTTAAGTTTTTTCATTCTTTCAGGATTCTAGTAGGCAATGTAATGGTTCAATTTACTAATGGCACTTGTTGGTATGACCTATCTCACAGATTTTGACTAGAAGTCATAGCAGAAAGCTTGTGTTTCAAAACTGCTCTTGCTTCCTTGGCTGCACTGATCAGTTGTGTTCACTAATTTTTGTGTTGTTGGGCTATTAACAGTTCGCATGGACTCATGTCACTTTACTGATAACCGTTACTCAGTCACATCTTGTCATCCAAAATCTGTTTGAAGGCATGATATGGTAAGGGAACAGTATTATACTGTGTTATCTTTGTCTCGTCTTTTGGGACGCGCTAACAATGGCAATGCCTTTGGGATTCCTACTAAAACTATTTGTTGTGTTCCATTAAAATTGCTGAGTTTTCCTTAGTGTTTGACAACCAAGGACAAAATGCTTTATTAACAACTGGAAACCTTTCTTAAAGTTCCAGATAAAATGTAGAAAACCCTCCTAAAGCTATGATTACATTTTCCAATGAGAATAAACCCTAGTGTGACTTTTTAATATCAAGGGACAAACTTCTTGAAGTTTATTACTTGCATAAAATAGAAAAAAGACACAACACAAAGCCGCTTACTTGAGAGCAGACAGGTGCCACAGATGATTTTCTCCAGGAGACAGGTGAGTAGGTTCTGTCCTGCTTCCTTCCTGTGAGTAGGTTCTGTCCTGCTTCCTTCCACAACAGAGGGGGTGCCACAACCCAGCTCTGTGGCTTGCAGTTTCAGGAAGCTTTTTTATTAGGTAGAAATTAAAAAACTCAATAATTAAAAGTTATTTGGAATAGAGAAAGGCTTAAGGTTGTACATATATATGTACATAGTAAAACCCATTTCCTAAAATGGTTTTATTCTTTTGACTGCTTCATGTTTCTTTTACCAAGGTGCACATGTGTATATATAAACACTTGGCATCAGGCCTAAAGAGATGGCTCAGCAGTTAAAAGCACTTGTTTGCAAAGCCTGGCAGCCTGGGTTCAATTCCCCAGTCCCCACATAAAGCCAAATGTACAAAGTGGCACATGAATCTGGAATTCATTTGCAGAGGCAAGAAGCCCTAGTGTATTCCTTCTCTCCCTTTGTCTGTCTGTCTGTCTGTCTGTCTGTCTGTCTCTTTCAAATAAATAAAAACATAAGAAAACACTTGTAATCATTTATTTTAGAGTTGTATGTCATAGAAAATCTTTAACTGATGGATGACAGTTACTAAAATAAGTAGGTTCCCTACAGTTTTCATGATTTAATAGAGTCATAAGTTAAGGTATAAAGAATTAAATTAATATTTTCCTTGAATAAGAATTTGAATTAAGAGCTTGAATAAATATCAGTTATACCTGACTAGTGATTTGTTTCCACTTTAAAGGGCTGCTTGACTTAAAATAAACTTTCGTTTTGTGTTTCTCTATAATATTAAAATTTACATATTTAAAAATATTTTTCTTAATATTCTCTTAATATGTTAGTTTATGTGTAGATTTTGTCCTACTTAATTGCTTAATGAGCACATTTGTTCAATATTTACTGTTTCTATGAATCTTTTATCATGTCTATATACAGGAGTAAGCCACAGGGTTATTATACTGTTTCATTATGAATCATAGCCTGTATGAATATTTACTGCATAATCGTACATACTTTCTTCTTTTCTGGTGACTTTTTTCAGGTTCCTTGTTCCAATATCAAGTGTGATCTGCAATGATATTACTGCTTACCTCTTTGGATTTTTCTTTGGAAGAACTCCATTAATTAAGGTAATGGAAGATGTAAGGAGACCACTCCCACACCCTTAAAGATGAGTCACTGGAAGTGTTGCCAACCTCTGGGTGCCGCTGCACTTCTTTGGATTTCCAAGGGCCCTCAGTTCCCTTAGCTGCACTGAGCAGCTGCGGTCTGTGAGGAATGAGCCATATTTCCACGGAGTGTCTGAGTTTGGCTCCTCGGTGCAGGCTGGACTCCATCTGCATTCCTCTCCCATATGAAGGTTCATCTTATCATTCTGCTGGTTCCCCTCTCCCTGGCCATTAGTCGGTTCTTTAACCCCTTTCCCAACAATGCCATTAGCAGATTTTCCCGACTGTGGTCCTCATTAAGCTATTTCCTCTTCTATCCTCTCCTTTGCTAAACTAAAACAACAAATTATACCTTCCCTATGTACTCTCATTTATTTGTGAGGCTGATACTCAAGTTCATTAAGAAAAGGTCTGAGCGGCCTATAATAAAACAGGCAAATAACGCAAATAGTAATAAAAGGTCAAGACAAAAGGTTTGGGTTTGATTATGAGCAGTGAAGGCAAAGCGAGAGATGAATTGAGTGATACAGTTTATATTTTGGGCAAGAAACCAATTCTTCATGAAAATCAGACCTTTTTTGTAGAATCAATTTTTTTTTTTTTTGAGATAGGGTCTCTGTAGCCCAAGCTGACCTGGAATTCACCATGTAGTCTCAGGGTGGCCTTGAACTCACAGTAATCCTCCTACCTCTGCCTCCCAAATGCTGGGATTAAAGACATGCACCACCACACAGGGCCTAGAATTGATTTTTTTTTTTTTACATTTTAAGCATTCCTGTTCTTTTTTTTTTTTTTTT
>PVHP010000410.1:0-107424 GCA_004024765.1 Zapus hudsonius | reverse complement strand
ATTCAGCCAGGTTCTCCTAGGATTGATTTTTTAAAAGAGCTTTTCCTGTTGAGGCTTCACTCATTCACATACTGGGCCAAGTCTCCAACAATACGCCAAGTCTCCAATAGTACTCCAACAAATCCATTCCTTGGCTCCCTTGAGCTGAGACAGGGGAGCTGTGGGGCATGGATCCCGCTATGGAAGCATAAAGTAGCCTCTGTCTCTCAGAGTGGTCTGGGGGAGCTTACTGCCTGCCTTCACCACACGCCATCAGCTGTTGGAGGGATCCTATCAGGCCAAATACAAATCTGTGAAATGTTTCTAAAACTGTTAATACAAGAACAAGTTTGTGTGTGTTCAAGAGGCCTGGAAGGGCCAAGCCTAGACTCAGCACGCCTTCAGGGAGATTTGGACCCACAGGAAAACCTCAGTGACTGCTTTTGAACAAAGCTTTCAAGTGATTCTACCAGACTGGACTAGTTGTGTCGTTCACCCAAAGAATTGATTGACTCGTGATATGGTGTGAGTCAACTCGACTTGATAAGCTGTCTATATAACCAGCCTTCCCTTTTAAACTTTGATTTCACTTCATGGCTCTCAAACAAGCACTGGATTACCCAGAGCAACATTTTCTATGGCAGAATTCTTACCAGACTTGGTAAGAAACCATCTCTGTCACCCTATTTTTGTTTTGGGTTTCCTCGACATCAAGACAAGAGGTCTACACAGAGCTGAGGTAGCTTGCCTAGCCATCTCTTTCTGACCTCCGATATTTCCCTTTGATGTTTGGCTTCTGTCCCTGAAGTGACCGTCACTGATGTTGGGTGACCGAATCCCCACACACATCTTAGTCCTGATGGCATGGGCCAGCTGTGGGCAGCAGCCTCCTCCTCCCTGCCCTTGGCCCCTGTGCCTGCACCACCAAGTCCACACCTCCTCTGGCTTCCTCTCCCCACTAACTGGGCAACAATGGCTGGTCCGTGGAGCAAGCACAACCTGCTTCTTTCTTTCTGGAGACAGGCGTGGACTGTGAAAGGGCGGAGACATAGAAATACTTGGGCAAATAGAGAATTCGGGGCTGCGCAGTATTTCATTTCAGAAAGAAATCTCTTATATGTATTGCATATTAGGACTATGCGAAACTCTGAGCTGAGCATTATAGCATGTGCCTGTTACCCCTCAAGAGGCTGAGGCAGAAGTACTGGGAGTTTGAGACGAACATGGGCTCCCCCAGCAGAGGAATAATCTGGTATGCTACAAAGTCCATGTCTTCTTGTACTTACTCTGTTTTTGGCTCCGTAGCCTGCCAGCAGTGACCACATACACTTGGAATGAGTGTATTTAATCCTGTTCCAAAGGAAGCATAAATGTCATGTGACACTTGTTTCAATGTAGGCTTTGAAAGGAATAAAGCTAAACCATTTGAGGCTATGTAACAGAAGTAAATAGATATACACAGCATGTCACTTGGGTCCGAAGTCTCTGGTGTGCTAGAAGCCAGTCAGGATATTTGCACAGGTAAATCGGGATCATGGAATAAAGGAAGAAGTTTTAACCGTTCTGTTGAAAGTAGGGAGTTAGGCGAGGCATTGAGGGCAGTCCTGGAAGCGGCTGTGTGCTGCCGGCTTTGGACGTGTACTGACCCTTCTTTGTTTTATTTGGCCTTTTCAGTTGTCTCCTAAAAAGACGTGGGAAGGATTCATTGGCGGATTCTTTTCTACAGTCATATTTGGATTCCTTGTGAGTTTTATTAGGATGTTTATTTGTATATTTGAACAACAAATAAGTTTATTCTATTTTAAACTTAAACTTCAAAGTACTAATAATGGTTTTATTAAAATCTAGTAAGCAAGCCAATTCTGTATCCTGGCTGCACAGCCAATCACTTGGGAGTTCAAACAAACCCATGTCTCAGCCTTGTCTCACGACGCCTCACTTATTTGGGCGAGTGATTCTGAAGCACAGACCACTGGAGATTCGTTGTCCTGCTGGTGTGTTTCTGGAAGCTGCTGAGTCCTGGGGGGACACAGGTACTGGACAGACGGTACCTGAGAGACAGAGCACAGCACTGCCTCCATAATGCCTGGTGGCCCCTTGGCTCCTGCTGGGTGAGCCCTACAGGCAGGAAAAGTCTGTTAGGTATAAGTAATTAGAGTTAACTTTCATCATGAATAATGTTCATTGTTCATGTGTAAAAACTAGTTTATGATTATGGATCTTAAGGGATCGTGTTTGGTTTGGTTTGGTGGTGCTGGGGCTTGAACTTAAGACCTCAGGCATGCTGGGCAGGCAGTCTGCCACTGAGCCCCATCCACAGCCCTGGACTTTAGGTTTTTATTAAAAGGTTTCTAAGTGAGATTCAATAAGGGGGACTGTACAATGACAAGAGAAAAGAAAACTATACAAAGACATTACTGTTAGGAAGTTTAAACTTGTCTCTGAAAATTTTACTTAATATAAAATATATCCAAATATAGAGTAACTAGAAGCTCAGAGAAAGAGGGATAATATGTAAATAAATGGAAATGTGGGATCCCAGATGAGGAAACCACCATAATTCCTCTATTTTCTGTATTAAGCTTAGTACCTTCTCAATGAAAATTCTAAAAGGATTTGAAAAGAAATAGAATTTTAAGACAGACTGTTAATAATTGATAGATGGAAAATAAATAAGGATCTATCCCATTCAATGTTTATGAATTAAAATAAAGAAAATAGTAAATATTAAGAGCTTGGTATTAGTTTTATTTTTAGAAATGCTCTAGGAAAATGGTATAATTGGAAGAAAATAGAGAGCTGCCCCCTAAGGATGTAACATTTGACCAACTAATGAGAGAAATGATATATTTTGAAATAAATGAATTTGGAGAAACTGGTCATTTGAAAGCAAACGTAGTTGGTATTGATTCTTAGTGTAATATTTGACTTTATTTCCACCATTCTTGAGCAGAATAAAGGGGTGTGTGGCTACGAGACCAATGAAAACAAAAACAAGCTTTCGTCTAGCATCAGAAATTGCTAATAGGGTGTTTTAAGTATGTCAGACGTTCATGACTGAGAGTGACTAATTTAGAAGTTGCATTGACGTGTCCAGAGATGGGACAGTGGAGTCACATGTTCTGGCTTGGTGAAGAACAATGATGCCCTTCACCTGTGCTCTGGTCCTGCTCAGGACTTCCTATCACTGGTTAAATGTTAACTGATGAAATTAATAGAAGCTTAATGCCATAAACCGTCCTGTACATTGCTGTATCTTTATGATTCAGTCCTTTACCCTTCATATCTTCTTGGCCTTGGCTAAGATTAGTTATGTGGGCTTTACAAAAGTACAACCTTGCTACAGTGCTTTTTAAAGTGTTCAAGTTGGCCTCTCCCCTGTGAGACCAGGCAGACCTCACTGCTTTCAGAAGTGCTTCTTTTCTAAAGGTCTTTCGGGGGTTTTAAAACTGGGGTGATTATGACCTTCACACTTGACAAACACGTAGCCAAATGTTAAGACATTCTGGCATTTTCTCTGGCCTTTGTGACACAAAGCTCCTTCACGTTTCGGCACGTCTCACGAGCTCCTGCCTTGCCCCGCAGGCCGCCCGGGTGCTGTCTACGCACCAGTACTTCGTCTGCCCAGTGGAATACCGCAGCGACGTCAACTCCTTTGTGACCGAGTGTGAGCCCTCCGAGCTCTTCCAGCTGCACAGCTACTCCCTCCCGCCCTTCCTAAAGGCTGTGTTAGGACAGGTAAGAGGCATCATGGTCAGAGAACCTTCATTCCAAAGACTAAGCATGGTTCAGATTTTCATGGGAAATCAATTTCTCCAGAACTTTTAACTTTATTATATAGTAGTGGTGCTATGGCCTTGTGACTTCTGGTTCTTCAAAGTCAAATGAGCTGGGTTTGCTGGGGCACGCCTTTAATCCCAGCATGCAAGAGGCCTGGTGTGGCATGCCTTTAATCCCAGCACGCAGGAGGCTGAGGTAGGAGTTCCAGGCCACCCTGAGCTAGAGCAAGACCCTACTTACCTCGAAAAGCAAACAAAATCAAATAAATATTAACATTGTAAAACATTTGAATCCTTGGAATTTATTTGCCTTATGCTTTAAATATTGATGACAGTTGTTGTTTATCTGTTTTTGAGGTAGGGTCTCACTCTAGCCCAAGCTGACCTGGAACTCCTTCTATAGTCCAGGCTGACCTGAAATTTGTCGCAGTTCTCCTATCTCAGCCTCACACCAGCTGGGATTAAAGGCATAAACCACTATGCCCAGCTGCAATTTAGTTTTTAAAATGTTTTGCGTTCTTTGTCAATAACAAAATTTTTTAAACAATCTATAGATATTTTTCAAAATGAATTAGATTGATACACTTTTAAATACAATGTATTAAAATAAATATTACATGTCACTGGTATGAACTGACTTAAAATCTGGGGCTGAACAGAAGTACAGAGACCCCCTAAGACCTCAACAATTAAGCAACCTTAATACTCACCCACCATGACTCAGGGAACTGAGCAGAAGAGGGGGGCGGAAAGATTGTGAGAGCCGTGGTGGAGGAGAATATCCAGGGACATTGCCCCCATCAGTAACAACATGCAAAGGAGGGTGGAACCGGTCTGACTCCTAGGCTATCCATAACCGTACCCCATGGACTGATCCAGACTGCCCACAGAGGAGGATATCCAGCTGATTGGGGACAGGGGAGAGGGAAATCAGGGAACTGGGGACACCAACACATTATTTGTTCATACAGTTTATCTAAATATGGATAATAAAGATATAATTTATAAAAAGAATAGTCCAGATAGAATCTACAAAATTAAAAAAGATACATAAAGTAGAATATAAATATGATACTTATTTTTTTATTGGCTTCTTTCACTCAGTATGCTGCAATTTTCTGTATCCATGGCTGGCTCCACATCAATGAATTACCAAAACCAGATCAAAGTATTTGGGGGAAAATTTTGTCTGCATTATTGAACATTTAATACATATAAGAAATAAAATATTATATATGTATATGTATTGCATTGTTATAAAACTTGAAACCTAAGAAATAGAACATTTGCAGAACTCTTTATCCATTTTTGAAATTCATAATTTTTTGTAAGTGTTGGTTTTTATTTTGTTATTAAACTAATACTTTGAAGCAATCTGGGGCTGGAAAGATAGCTCTGCAGTGAAAGGTACTTGCTTATAAACCTGATGGCCTGGGCTTGATTCCCCAGCACTCCACAAAGCCAGATAGATGCACATAGTGGCACATGTATTTAGAGTTCATTTGCAGTGGCAAAGGGTCTTTGCAAGCCCATTCTCATTCTCTCTCTCCCTTTCCTTCTTCCTCCCTCTCTCTTTGCTTGCAAATAAATAAAATAGATTTTAAAAATTTATCTAAAATCCATCTGTTGAAATAGTTCTTGATTTTTTTAAAGGGCCTTGTTACTACAGAAATCTTCTAAAACTATCCCTCCCAAAGCACACTGCTGTCACTTGAGGTGTCTTTGAAGTGTTACTTTGAAGGTCATTTGACATGGTCTGTCTGTAGAGTACTGCTTGTCTGTTATCAATACTGGTGTGTGGTCTATTGAAATGTGGAAATGTGTGTCCTTTGTGTGTGCACATGTACATGTGTGTGTCTCTGTGTGTACATGTATGTGTCTGTGTCTGTGTGTGCCACATACATGGGTGTGTCTTTTTGTGTTTGCACATGTATGTGTGTCTTTGTATATGTGCACGTGTGTGTGCACATGTGTGTGTGTGTGTATCTGGAGAACATTTTGCTTTTTCACTAAAATCCATAAGGTTTTAGAACCAAGTTAAGCTACAAATTATTTCTTTCTTTGAGTGCTCAATGCACAGATACTCAGGGTGTCTTTAGTATCCATGCCTCCTGTCACCTGCTATACAACTTCCAATGGTTCCAAAACTTCATGGGCCAAACATCTTTCTCAGATCATTATGTTCGATTTACAATTTGTAGTTACTTAAAGGGGAATGAGAGCAATAAACTTAAAAGCATCATTTGATCCCAGCACTCAGAAGGCAGAGGTAGGAAGATCGCTGAGTTCAAGGCAAAGCTTGAGACTACATAGTGATTTCCAGGTCAGCCTGAGCTACAGAGAGACCCTACCTCAAAAAGTAATAATAATTTGAGTGTAAAATACTGTTCTGTGATCTTTCAAAATCATTTATAATCATTTCACCAATGCTTATTTTTGTTTGTTTGTTTGTTTGAGATACAACCTCCCCATGTAGCCAGGGCTGATCTGGGCTCTCAGTCCTCCTGCATCAGCTTCCTGAGTGCTACTGTTCCAGCTCTTGATAGTGTTTTAGATATTCATTTATGAAGGGGGATAGAGAGGGAGAATGGGCCTCCAGCCATTGCAAACAAGCTCCAGATGCAATTGCCACCTTGGACATTTGACTTTATGTGGGTACTGGGGAATCGAACCCAGGTTGTTAGGCTTTGCAGGCAAGTGCCTTAACTGCTGCTGAGGCATCTCTCTAGCTCCCTTGATAGTATTTTAAAAACTTTTTTGTGTTTATTTCAATAGCATTCAACTTAGCTTTGACAAAGACAATTTCTTTCTTTCATTATTTAAAATTAAACAGTGTTATAAAATTAAAATACATTATATAATTATAATACAAAGTAGTGCTGGTAAAAAGAAAGTTAAAGCAAATGTAGGCATTAAGTCAGCTGTTCTCCCAGCGGTGAGAATCTGTGCATGGCCTGGAAATGTGTGCATCCGGGGCAGGACGGTGGGCTTCTGAGACGTTTCTCTCTAGAGATATTTAAAGCCAGTGAAATTAGCAAAAATGTGGCACATACTCTGACTTCCTCTATTCCATGGTTACTGGAATTGGTAAAATGCTCAAATACAATTTCAATGCCAGGTAGTTCCAGTATCCCCTCTCTAACTTCTTTCCCTCTCTAGGACACAGTGAGCTTGTACCCATTCCAGATACACAGCATTGCTCTTTCTACGTTCGCATCATTAATCGGCCCATTTGGAGGCTTCTTTGCCAGTGGATTCAAGAGAGCTTTCAAAATCAAGGTGTGTTTTTACATTCTTGGCTGCATTGTTAGTGAATGTGATTAGAGAATGTGCCCTAGTTGGAATTTGGTTCACTCCTGGTCTCCACCAAGCCTTCAGGCAAAAAAGTTATACCTGTCGTTTTAGTCTCATAGATATGCTGCCTGGCTGGTTTGAGTGTGTTCTTTTTGTGTGTTGTTAGGTTTTGGTCATGCTGTCTTCATACGTTTTAATGTGCCATATCAGCCTCTCACAGAAATGACATGTTCCCTTATTGTGGATATAGTCACCCAATTCTCTTGTTTCAAGTGCTCATTCAAGGACACAGCTGTGCATGTTCTGAAGTTGAGCACTTAGCCAGCCGGCTAGGTTAGGAAGAGTGATCATCCTTCCATCACAGGTCCTGTACTCTGAACTCTCCTGCTGTTGTAAACTCTGGAGGGAACATGTTAGTGATTGAGTGTGGCTGGGTCTTAATAAAACTTTATTCATAAGACAGTTTGTAGGCTGGGTTTGATCTATGGCATCTGGTTTGCTGGTTTCCAGATCCTCAAAGTTGTCCATATGCTTGAGTAGAATGGATCATCTTAAAGTGATGTCATTCCAGCCTCCCTTACATGGCTGGGTTGTCATTAGGGGTTACAGTGGCTATTGGGCTATGAGGGAAGAAAGGGCTGTCTGAGGAGGTGCCGTGAGGATGAGGATATGTCTTTCAGAGAAAAGAAGGAGTGGAGTAGCTTAGGCTGTTAGAGGGGGGCAAGGACAGTGCAGCCATGTTAGAGTGGACAAGAAATAACACAGCCAACCATGAGGACCTCGGAGGCTGGCCTGAGAAAGGTATTGTGGTAGGAAGAAGGCAGTGTACAGAGTCTAAGAAGCCCCCCCCCCCCCACTGCAGAAGGGCCTAGTCCATAGAGCCGCAGGGGACGGAGTGGGATTGGTCGCTCCAGTGCCCTTACGCTTCGGTGAGCAGGGAGAGAGAAGGAAGGAAATGCGCTGGCAAAAATTAGTCAGAGAATTTTTCAAAAAAATATTTTAAAGAGAGAATTGTGTCACTTAGAATGGTAGTTTTTAATGATCTCTAATCCATGTTCTTTGGTTGAAGAGAGATGTCTGAAATGAAGCTGCAAACACTGTTACAATCTTGCATGCCTGCCTGTGTGCACCCTGCCCCATCGTTCTGGAAGGCAGTTTGCTGCTTCCATTTGCTGGGGGCTCAGGCAGATGAGCATCTGTCTCTACACCGTCCTTTGCAGAGGCTCACCACACAGCCTCTCCCTTCTACCACTTAATGGACTGACATGCTCATTGCTCAGTGCTTGGAGAAAGAAGAAAAAATGTTTCTCATCGAGGTAGAATGCTGACTCCACAGCCAGAGCTATCAGGATAAACACAAGTGAGAAGCATCGTTTTGGGGCAGCTTCTGGCTAAGCAGAAGGAGAAGCTGTCATGAAGCTAACATTACCAATCGTTGAGAGAATTTCTGTTTAGAAAATATAGCATTAAGGAGAAAAGGGGCTAGATTTAACCAATACTTAATATAAGTTGAATACTGTGGGTCAATTTAGAAATTATTCCAAATATGAGTGCATATTTGTAAGATAGTTTAAGTCTTTTGGTTCTGTTCTAATTGGAAATGTTTAATGGTAGAATGATTTTCTTATGAAGTCTGTGATACCAAAAAGACATTTACAAATCAGCATTTTATATGAATGACATTTTTGTATATTTGTTAATACATGTTTGTTTCTAAAGGACTTTGCAAATACTATTCCTGGACATGGTGGAATAATGGACAGATTTGATTGTCAGTATTTGATGGCGACTTTCGTGCATGTGTACATCACAAGTTTTATAAGGTACTTTCATATATAAAACTCATTTCTTTCATTACATGATTTCTTTGCCGTCACATTTTCACCAACTTTAATTTCAGTCAGTTAAATTTGCCCGTCTGTGGTAACTTAGGATGTCAAAAGAAAATGTTGGTCCAGAATTGAAACTCTGAGCAGTATGATTACATCTAATTATTTTCCATACATTTGAGCAACTTCCTTTTTATTTTGTATAACCTCATCGGCCATCTTTCTCTTTTTAGTTGTAGTATTAACCTATTTGCATGATATTTCCTGTTGGTATATTTTGGTGTTAGTGGTTAGGGCTGGGAAGATAGCTCATTGGTTAAAGTGCTTGTCTTCTAAGCATGAAGATCTGAGTTTGATCCCCAGAGCCCATGTTTTTAAAAAGGGCTGGATGTGTGGTGTGCTCTTGTCATCTTAGAGCTGGGGAGAAGAGACAGGAGGATCCTGGAGGCATACTAGCCATGCTAGTATGAGGTGAGCTCCAGGCCAAGGTAGATGCAGACCCCCAAGGTTGTCCTTTGGCCTCTACATACATGCACACATACACACGTACCCACATATACAAACATGTACACGCTAGTATATATACACAAGCTAGTGAATTCCAGGTCAGCCTGGGCTAGAGCGAGACCCTACCTCAAAAAAACAAAAACACCCCAAACCAAAAAAAAAAAATCTGTATTTGGAGGAGATCAGATTTTGAAGGCACTAACATATATTTTTGTTTAAGAAAACATATGAGCAGAGAGCGATTATTCTAAGCCATGGTATTCGGCATTTGAAAGCAAATCCTTAGGCTGTTGGTGACACAGTGGTGTTTGCGGTGAGCAGGGAGCACCTACTGCATCACTCTGTGGTTGGCGGAACTTTCTAGACTTGCTTCCCTTCCTGTGGGCACCTACTCTGGCATGGTGCTAGGGCAAGCTATTTTGTGACCCGATTGGACTTAGGCTGTGAGAGGCATATGACCTCAGTTTTTTGACAGATGAATTGAGCCACATGTAGGAAGGTGGTCTGTGAGATGACTTCCTCTTTGCTACTGTGCAGGGTTTTTTTTTTAATCAAAGATTTTCAGAATAAATTATTCCTTTATGCTTTAGCCCCATTGGGATAATACTGCAGCAGACATTTCTTTGTTGCTGGGATTTCTATTTGCAACTGTTTAAAGTCTGTATTCTAAATAGTAAACTTACTAACCCATCCTAATAGCCCCCACTGAGTTTGGTGCCACATATTGTCCATGGCTCTTGCCAGTTAGATCTTACCACTCATGACAGAGAGTAAAGCATACTCTACTTTTCCTATGCAGGAGTCCAGACTGATCTGGACAAATGTCTCCTGCATCAGCCTCCTGCATGAGCCACCATGCTTTGTTCGCTTGTTGACAAGCCAGTGCAGAAGCAGGTGGTTCCCATGAATACATGGGTTGATTTCCCTAGTCCAGGTGGTGGGAAATTGTAACCCCATAACTGCAGTAGTCATGAGGGTCAGAGTCCTAACTTGAATTCCTATGACCTCTGTGCCCCTGCTGAGATGCACACAGAATGGCTGGAGCTGGGCTTTTAAGGGAGCGAGCCTATATAGGAGACATGTGTCACAGAGTAGGGTCCTGGAGGAGTGAGCCCACAGGGGAGACGTGTTTCACAGAGTGGGATGAAGGAAGGACCTGGTTGTTGCTCAGAGGTCACTTGAGTCCCTGGCTCCATGCCTCCCTATGTGGACTGCGGTGGGAGATGGCGGAGGCCAGGGCTCGCCCCTGACAGAGCAGAGACAGACCACTTTGATTCTGCCTGAGTGGCTTTACCCAAGCCTTCCTTAAAGAATGGCTCGGACACCCATTGTGCTCACAGGGTGAGGGCATGGGTGCTGTCTCTTGAGTGAGCCGTCATAGTTCCCTGAGGGTAGTGCTTCAGCAACATTTCATGGAAGTTAACATTTTTCAGCTTCCTTTTGTGATCCCCTGTGGGTCTGTCTTATGGCTGCCAGTCTCCTGGTCTTTTAGAGTGATTTGTAATGTTTTGCTGAGTTAGGGTTGTCATTCACCCTCTCAACTCAAGTTAGAGAATTTCTGTAGAACTTGGAGCCTTCTCTCCATGTTCAGACCCTGAGCTTCCTCCCCAGTGGACTAGCTGAGGCTTTCCTCCTCTTGCCAAGTGAGCTCTAACTCAGAAGCACCGCTCCTAAGTTGGGGTGCTGCCTGCTGCAGTCCTGACGTGTCCTCTCTGCTTCGCCGGCAGGGGCCCCAATCCCAGCAAAGTCCTGCAGCAGTTGTTGGTGCTTCAGCCCGAGCAGCAGCTGAACATTTACAAAACCCTGAAGATGCACCTCACCGAGAAAGGGATCCTGCAGCCCGTCTTGAAGGTGTGACGGACGGACTGACGGACGGACGGACGGACAGACTAGGAGGACTCCCGAGAGGCACTGCAGAGGAGCTTGTGCACTGCACTGAGGCACGAGGCTGAAAAGATAATACATGGAAGTTTTGCAAACATGAGTGCTTCTTTCTCGAAATTACTGTGAATATTTAACAAACACTTCCGTGATCTAAGTTGTGAGATGAGTAGAAAATTGCCAGCAAAATATCCTGTACTTTTTCTAAGATGTATTTTCTGACATTAACTTCTTTCCCCTTCCCTGCTGGGTTTCATAATTTAAAAGACTTGAATTTTACAGAGTCAAACACTATAAATCGAGGATGTCCTGCAATTGCGCCTGGGATCTTTTGCACAAATATTAACTTTTGCACTTGGAGCTGCTCCTTCCTTTTAGCAGAATGTTGTAGGTGACGTGCGACAGGAAGCCGGCTCTCCGGGCTTCCTCCTCCTCGAGTTTTAAGTATTCTCTCAAGGGCTGGCTTAGAGTAGAGAGAATGACTGTCCACTTTTTCCTTCTTTTTTCCCTTTTTTGCTTGCTTGTTTGTTTGTGGCCCCAGGGTCACACGTGCAAGGCAAGTGCTTGCTGTACCCCTGAACCCCACCATCCGTTCATCAGCCGAAAGGAAGCAGTAGGTTCAGCATTCAGAAGAGAGCAGCTGATTTCTACCACCATTGATGTGTTGGGAGAAAGCAACATCAGGTTCAAGTGCTCACAGCAGCTTCCCAGGAGAATCTGAGGAACAGTGTGTGGGATGAGCCCCACGCTGACCCCTCGTGGGCCGCAGCCGTCCGCCTGGACCCCGTCCTGGCCATGTTCCTGGGAGGAGCTCTTTGCTCATTGCTCTTCCCATCAGGTCAAAATTGAAGGACATCAGCTGATTGTTTTTTTTTTTTTTTTTGCTTCCAAGAATAAGAATCATGCAGACGTGATTGCCACCATGAAGACAGCACATAAATGCCCAGATGTGGTCACTAGATGAGAGGAAACCTCTGACTCGTGGACGAGAGAGAATAAATATGCTCTTGCTGACTGTTTAACCGGAGAATTGGTGATGAGCCTTCAGAAACTGACTAGTGCTCCTGGTTAGATGGTCAGAAATCAAATAATGTAAAGAATGTTTTGCTACTAAAGAGTGAATATTTTTGTTTAAATCATGAATGAATTTCAGTTACTTTCTATTTCATCTAAGTGTGGGGATGCCTGGTTCTGAGAGTGAACCTCAGAAAGAGAGCCTCGTGGAGAGCTCGCTTTCTCACGCAGATCCAGGGGCCGGGCCTGCTTTCTGAGACCTGCTGCCCCAGGTGTTCAGGGGGCATCACTTCCCACTGCTCCACAGAATCTTAAAACTGGCACTGAAAATGCTATTACAGAAAGCAACGATCACTCTTAAAACCAGTCCACAAACAAGTGAACTTCAGGATCTGTGCTTTTATTTGTCCCGCTGCCAGCTCCAAAGGTTGACCATTAAAGAATTCAGGGCAGCAAAGTTTAAGAACTTCAAAAGCTATCTCGTGACAGGGGCTGATATCAAAACTTGGCAGTTAGATCCCTCCGTGTTTTTAATTGGCGAGGCATTGAGAGGCAGAATTATGAAAGCATTACTAAACATGTATTGAAAAATCAATATTCTTATAAACAAAGCATAAATGTAGGAGTATTTGGGGTGACAGTAAATGCTTTTCTCAAATATGCTTTTAGATTTGGGTGTACATTATTCTATATGCAAAACAAAGTAAGTTCTTAATTTTAACAGAGCTTTAAAGAACCTTTATAGCATACTTTTATAGCATGTATATAAAATAGGCTATATTTTAGCCACCATTTACCATGAAGCCTGACTGATTGTGTTTGTATTTGCACTGGGAAGAGGGGTGGCTTCAGTTCTAAGAGCAGTGCGGTCCTGGCGAAATGAGGACGACAACCTTCTTTTATATTAATGGCTGAGTTTCCAGATTTGCTCTTTGGGAAGGTGTGGCATGGTACCTATTGTTTAATTTTTTTAACTGGACGCAAATTTTTCCTCAGTGCTTTTTCATTGTGGTAGTGCACATATTGTTGTGTCTGATGTCAAAAAGACCACACACCTTCCATTTCTTCATTTAGACTGTGTCTTCATTTGCACTTTGGTTTAAACAATGGTAATGTCACCTTGTTCAGTAAAAAAGTAGCAATGCTGTATATACACTGTATATGGGTGAAATTTTATGATATATGTCAATCAGTTCTATGAATCTTTTTACTGAAACCGAGGTAGAAAAATAAACAAAAAAATCCATCATATTTTGACTTTGTTGTGCCGTTTTCTCATGGGAGAAGAAGCATTCATTCTTTGAACTAGTGTCTCCGATTAGGGACAGGTATGCCTAGTGGTGTGTGTGGTCCATCAGCTACACCTACAGTAACATCATCAGGAGGAGAGAGGAGTCCTGGTGATGGTCAAGTGCTGCATTTGTTGAGAAGTGATGTCCTGATACAAAGAGACTGAACTGTGGTATTTGAAGCCTGCCCCATGTGGCCACTCAGGCTTCTGAACCAACTGAAGCACCTACTGTCTACATTCCCACTTGCCTCTTGGGTGGCCCCTGCCCCTTGTCCCAGAGTGTCACCTTTCATAGCTCTAAGGTGGGCTTCCTTATCCCTTGCTAATGGGGCTGTTTGAAGGATTCAGGGTAAATGGGAGAGCACCCTTTGTGCCCAGCATGAGCTAGCTGCTTTCCTTCTTCCCATCTCTGCCCATCTTCCCTTGCTGCCCATGGCCTAGGGAAGGGCCAGCTGGGAAGACTGAGCAGGATTCCCGCTGCTTGGCTGTGCTGCTCAGTAGGGTGAGGTGTTTCTTCATGGTAGACAGCCTCCACTCACTCAGCAGAGCTGGAATGCCTGCGGGAATCCACTCAGTACCTGGTCTGCTTCTAGAAGGAAAAGAAACGTTAAGACTCAGCTCTCTTCTGCCGCACCCAGGGAGACAGAGATAAATGCCATGTGAGGGCACTGTGATGAGAATAGTAACAGATGAAAAGCCCCAAGCACATGCCTGGGAAGCAGAGGGCCACCATCCGAACTCAATTGAAGACCTGCCTGTCCATAAGCAGATCACCCCATTCCCACATGGAGAAGAGGGTCTCTAGGATCCCATGAAGGACGGCAGTGGGTTCCAAAGGGAGCTGAGTCTGTTCTAGTTCTGTAAGGTAAAGCAAGAGCTGCCCACGGAGAAAATCCTGGAGAAACTGGCTTGTAGTCTCCTTAGAGGAAGAACAGCATCTCAAACTGTTCTCCGTCAGCTTCAAACCTGCAGGTAGAGGCTGGGCGTAGACTGAGATTTTCTTTTCTGCTGCACACCCAATTTTAATGGATTCCAATGGTTTTCTGCTGAAGGCTGGACACTTCAGGTAGGGGCTGGACTGACCTGATTAGCCTCCATCCAGTACATTTCCGTAAAGTCCCCAATCACAGACACCAAGCAGTCTTTCCCATGTTTGGAGACCCTTCCTGGGCAGGGCTTCTGCCTTCTTTCCTTCTCTTTGGCTCTGTAAGTTGTATAATAAAATCCATATAAACTTCAAAAACAAAGTATATGTGATTTTAAACTTCAGATGGGGCCTGCAAGAGTGCCAAGTTTGTGGAATATTTGTGAATGATCTACTAAATGTATTTTTCACTGTTTGATTTAACAATCGATTAAAAAGAAAAACTGTTTCCCAAGAAACTTTATTGAGATATAATTTACACATCAATATGGCCACACAGGTAATCCCAACGTTTGGGAGGAGAGGCAGGGGATCAGGAGTTCAAAGCCAGCCTCAGATACATGAGACCTTGTTCCAACAAAAACAACAAAGACACAGTTATTTATATAACAAAACTTTTACAGCCGTCACCAAATCTTGTTGGAGAACATTTCCATTTTCTTCCAGAAAGTTTTCTGGTGCTCCTTTGGAGATAATTCCCAATCCAACTCCTAGCCACAGGCAGTCACTGACCTACTTCTCCCTCTATATAAGTTTGTCTTTTGTGGTCATTATATACAAAAGGAACCATATAGTATGTTGTGTTTGACGTGTACCAGTACATCTGTCCTTTTCATGGATACTGAGTGTGGCTAGCCCATTTAACCAGTCGATGGGTCCTTTGGTTAATTATAGGTTGGGGCTCTGAAGAATTTGTGAACTGGGGCTAGAGAATTAGCTCAGTGGTTAAAGCGATCACATACAAAACCTGATGACCTAGGTTCAATTCCCTAGTGCCCACGTAAATCCAGATACACATGCATCTGGAGTCTGTTTGCAGTGGCAGGAGGCCCTGGCACACCCATTCTCTCTTCTGTCTCTCTCAATAAAAAAATTTTAAAAAAATTGTAGACCTCTATGTCTCTGTGGACATGTTTCCTTGGGTAGCTTGTTAGGACAATATTTCTGGGTTATATGGTAAATTTATGGTTAATTAAAAAATTTTTCGGGCTGGAGAGATGGCTCAGCAGTTAAGGCACTTGCCTCCAGTGCCTAAGGCCCGGGGTTCAATTCCCCAGGACCCACATAAGCCAGCCCCACAAGGTGGTGGCCCTGGTGCATTCTCTCTCTCTATCTCTCTGCTTGAAAATGAATAAATAAAATATTAAAAAAATTTTCATATGGGTGTGTGTGTGTGCGTTTGTATGGGTGTTTCCTTCTGCCCATCGCCTTGGGACGGGCCAGCTGGGAAGACCAGGACTCTCGCTCCTGCAAATGAATGCCAGGCTTTACGTGAGTGCTGAGGAATCCAACTTGGGCCAGCAGGCTTTGTAAGTCAGTGCCTCCAACCAGTGAGCCGTCTCCCCATCCCCCCATGGTTAACTTTCAAAGAACCCCCCAAACTGTCCCCCGTGTAGCTATGGTGCTGCTCTGTCCTTGAGGCCTGCCTGGCCATTGGTCTTCTGAAATCAGAGCGGCTGTGATAACCGGCAGGAGATCCTCCTAAGGTTGAGCCTATCACCATTCCCCCGTGAGGTGAGGCAGCCTTCTTGCAGGAGTGGCAGTTGCTTGCCCCATGAGGGATGAGAAGACATGCAACTGAAGCTGCTGTCTAAAGTGGGGTGTCTGTGGGGAAAGTCCCAGAGTGGTCTGTTGTCCTCTGTGCCTCCTGGATGAACAGGGTCCACCGCATGAGCACTGGACAGTCCCCAAATGGCTGATGGGCTAGTGAGCCTACTAGTCCCTGAAAGCACACACAGGATGGGATCTTCAGCAGGCTGTGGTATCCATGATATGGTCAATCAGACATGTAACTGAGGCTTATCTGTCTGCTCACAAACAACCTGCTGGCATAATGGAGGAATTACAACACGTGCCATGAATAGGTAAGAAAAGTGAGAAAACAGAGGAGGTCAAAATGTTGACTTGCTACTTCTTAAGGCTGAGGGTCATAAAGGAAAGGGGATACAATAGATCCAGGGAGCTAGCAACTTAGGATCTGTGGAAGACCAGGGAGTGAGGAGGGAGCGAGCATAACCAAATTGGCAGAGTTCCTTCGGGTCCAACTTGTAATAGGATGGGGAAAATCCATGATCCAGCATGCAGAGAGACGCCTTAATCAATGAGCCTGCGTAAGAATCCATGATAGTGAGGGGCTGGAACTCTGCCTCTGAACTGCTTGAACTGGGAAGTATTTTCAAACAAGAAATTAAAGATTCTCTCAGAGCCTGGACAATGAGGCTGTGGGACACGGGAGGAAGCAGATAGTCTAGGTGCTGTGAAGAGCAGAGTAATATGCCCATCCCTCCTTGAGACAAAGGTTGCATAATGAAGGCAGTCTAGGGAAATCAATCCCTCCCTCATGTTCTTGCTCACATGAGCCATTAGGGTCACTTAGTTCTGGCCAACTGAGGGAGGTACCCCTGAATATCAGGGACACTAGAGGAAGGACAGGCATTACTGAGAGACATAAGCATGTGGAAGGAAGCCTTTGGTGGCCTGTTCATCAGGCCTGGCAGGACTGCTCACAGGTGAGTTAAGAAGGTAATTAATTCAGCAGGAACCTTGTGATTGGTTCAGGGCTTTTGTGGCTTTGCTGAGCTCCATGGTGGGTCATGATCTTTATGAAGCAGGAGAGGCTCTTACAGATGCAAAAAATATGTAAATTGGATGATGGACCCAAAGATGGATGTGGCAAGATTTACATTGAGTTGGAGTTCCTGGAGGAAAAAAAAGCCAAATTTAGTGCTTGTGAACCTCTGGGAGGCTTTGCAGCCTGAGCAACAGTTCAATGGAGGAAATAAGTGGTAGTGCAGATGAAGATTCAGCTTATCCCATGGTGGGCAATTATGCTGTGCACAATTTACGGAGAGTGGAGATTGTTCTCCCAGTCTGGAGCCATGTGGAAAGCCAGGGGCCAGCTGCAGTGCAGGCCCAGGGCCTGCCAGTCCCAGCCAGCCAGCCAGGATTGCTGAGCAGCTCATCAGCCAGGCGGGAAGGTGCAGAGTGGAAGCCTTCAGCAAAGCCCAGGATGAGGAGCAGGAATGGCTCATGGAGAATGATTCTGGGGACTACAGGAGCCAGCCTCTGCGCCTAGCTCACTATTAACCTTTTGAGGAAACACACAGGCAATGAACATTTCCGTGCTCCTCGCACCTTGCTAGGAAGCTGTTAGCTGCTGAATCCCACATACACAAAACACCTGTTTGAAATGCTCAGTGGGGGCCTTCCGAGATCCTGTCCACCCTTTGAAATCATAGTTGGTCATTTATAGGTGAAAGTTCTAGAAGAGGGTAGTTATATCATTTTGCCAAAGACCCATCTGATTGTGTACCAGCATGAGCACAGAAATTGCTACCTTAGAAGGGAAAACGATTAGAAATGTGAGGACTTGACCTGGAACCGGATGCTTGGTTACCTTTGGCAGAATCAGGTAGCAAAGCCAGTCAGAAATGAACTTGTTCATTACCCAGGCTGCTCAGGTGGACCTTTGAGCCAATGTAGTTTTTAGGATCAGTTTGCAAGGAGTGGCTTCCTGTTATGGAGAGAAATAGCTCATGGTTGTTTTTTTACTGGGGATGGAACTCAGGGCTTGCAAGCTCTGAGCTGCACCCTGCCCAGGACTAGCGCTGAAGATTCTGCTTTGCTGCTGCTGCTGCTGGTGCCTGACTTTATCTCATGGGCTCTGTCCTCAGGAATGCAGCTTGCAGTTTCTCTCTGCCTGTGCCTGTGATGGGCAGGAAGCACGATAGCTGAAGGTCAAAGTTGAAGTGCTTGTGTTTTATCTTCTTGGTAAGGCTGGAGGTGGTTATGCACAGATACAGCCCCAGTATACAGTCGCTCTAGTGAACCAGAAGGCAGTTGGGAAATGCACGTCAGGAGCTGTGCAGGGAGGGTGTGGAGGGAGGAGAGGGACGCTTAGGAAGGGAGCTGAAGTCTACTTGAGCAACAGGCTTCCGGACACCAGGCATCCCCCCATGAGCCTCTGCTCTCTTCTGGGAAGGGAGGGTGTGGGCTTTGACTTCCAAGAGCTCTCCCCATTCTACCACACTGCCCATGATTGGGCTGAAATGTGAACTTCCCACTGTTCCCTTCTGCTTTCCTAAGATGCTTCCATGTGCCATCTCATGTTAATTTCCAAGTTCACACAAGTATTGACAGCATACCCGCCGACAAGCTTTTCTCTACCGACTACCAGATGGCCAAGTCTTATTACAATTCTTTAGAGGGAAGAGGTTGTAATGCATTTTCATTTAGGAAACTCAGATATGGTGAGGTTAGAAGATCATACCAGTGGTAGAGCCAGGCGTGGTGGTGCACGCCTTTAACCCCAGCACTTGGGAGGCAGAGGTAGGAGGATTGCCTTGAGTTCAAGGCCACCCTGAGACTACATAGTGAATTCCAGGTCAGCCTGGACTAGAGCAAGACCCTACCTCGAAAAACCAAAAAAAAAAAAAAAAAAAATCATACCAGTGGTATAACAGAACCTTAGACCTCAAAAAACTAGTATACTTGTGAGAACTATATAGTGGAAAAATAACAGCATTAACAGTTTTATATTATCAATTTTAGTCTTGACTAGAACAAGGTTATTTTTAAAAAAATGTCCTTATCATACACCCCAACTCACTTTAAAACAAACTACATTGTTTTATATTTCACCTTTAATACCACCTTGGTTATTGATGTATATAAACCATGTTAAGAAAAGCTGAGGGCTAGGGAGATGGCTCAGTGGCTTAAGGTGCTTGCTTGCAAAACCCGCTGGCCACGGTTCAAGTTTCCAGGCAGCCATGTGCAGCCAGATGGGCATTCATTTGCAGTGGCAAGAGATCCTGGCATGCATGTGTGCAACGGTGCACATGTGCACATACACACACACACTCACACCATGCAAAGAAATACAAAAAAAAAAAATGAAAGCTGTTTGGGTGTTCTCAAAAAAAAATTTAAGGATCCTAAGGCCAAAATATTTAAAGAGGTTTAAGTTTTAAACCTTCACAAATTCCCATACTGCTCAAAAAATGGCTTAGCCCTGGTCCTATTTTAGGGCTTTCCTGTATAAATGTTATCTCTGAGGGTGGAGCCTGGCTCAGTAACCCCTCTAGCAAAATGATAAAGAGAAACCTTGCCCCTAAGCAACAATATAAACAGTCAGGTGAATATCTTTATTAAAATATTTTTATATGCAAGGAGAGGATAGGCATATGTCAGGGCTCCAAACGAACTCCAGATGCACGTGCCATTTTATGCTTCTGGTTTTATGTGCTAACTGGGGAATTGAACCCAGGTGGTTAGGCTTTGCAAACAAGCACCTTAACCGCTGAGCCATCTCTCCAGTCCTGAAATAAGAGCATTTCTATGGCGGAAAGACTAAGCCAGTTTTCCCAGATTGCCTCTTTCTGTTCCAAACTGGTGGAAACGAGATGTAGAGAGGAAGTTTTGTTGGAAATAAGCAAATAGTGGGGAAAAGACTTCTGTGTTTACTGTTTTAAACTCTGGGACAATGTCTGCAAGCTTCTGCTCGGGGGCTGACCGCTCCCCTCGCAGGCCCATCAGCACTGAGTGTACAGCATGGAGACATCAGCCCTCCCCTGAACTTTGCCTTACCGTTCACTTTGTTGTATGTATGCTCCTGTGGCCTTGGGAGTTACTGGTCTTTTCTCTTCCACCCCTACAGTGGTGTTCCACAGAGGAACCATTTGTAATAAACAGTTTCTGCAAACTTGAGACTTGACTGCTCAAGCATAAAATGTACTTGTGTTATCTTCAGAAACAGGAAAATGGAAATCAACAAAACAGCCTAAAGATAAGCTTAAAAGTGTTGTCTATACCCTCATTTCCTAAGAAGGCTATTTGAAAAGCAAACAGCTATAATAGTAATAATAATAATGGACTCTGAGTTCTAACAGTCTCTAAGGCTGAACTAGAAGACCAGCTGGGAGCAGAGGCTGCTGGGTACCCAGGAGAATGCGGTGGGATGCATGCATGCTGTGGCTTACTCTTCACAATGTGGTAGATAGAGAATAGTGCACAGGACGAAAGAAACAACTATGCCCAAAGCTCTTTCTTGGATAGGCCCCTTCAAATGTGAGAATCTTGCCTCCCAGAAGCCTCTGGCCACCAGCCTGGGAAGCCAGCAGTTGAGTTCAGACTGCAGGGAGCCTGCTCTGTAAGAATGGATAAGGCTAGAACTTGACGTTAGCAACCACTCGGCACTAGCCCACACAGAGATCAAAGAAATAGTCACAAACCAAAGTTTAGAGAACTATCAGACATCGTGTTTTTTTTTTTTTTTCCTTTTCTGAAGAATTGACTTGAAAAAGCTTAAATTTTTTTTTTTGTGGTAAATAGTAGGTATTTATTTGAAATGAAAAAAATACTTAAGTACCTGGACTATTGCATTTAATCATGTATTGTAATTGTGTTACTCTACCTTTTTGCATCAGAGACAGATATACAATGACATTCAGTATCACAGGTTGCACACTAGATAGGAATTCTTCAGGCCTTTTACATCACCACCAAAAAACAGATATCGGAGTCTGCAATATAGTACAAAAGTCCACAATCAATCCAGTCTCGGCCAGTATCTTCAATTTACTTCTGTTGCTGTACAAATAATCGGCCATTACTAGGGCTTACAAGTTAATAACAGGACAAAAATATACATTGCACTGACACAAAAAGTCAGTTGTGTTAATCATGGTCATGCAACAAGTAACCAAACTTGCTGAAATTAAAAATACTCTCTAAAAACAGTTTTAACAGCATAAATATTTTATACACAGTTCATTTACCAAACAAAATGTATTTAAATGATACAAAGCAAAAATAAGTTTCTACTAACTTTATACATAAGAAAGTGCAAAATAACTTATCTAGAGTGTTTTGCTATTATCCAGATAAACGGCTGCTATGGGCAGCTATTCTCCCCGTCCAAAGCGTGACATACTTGCACACTACACAAATGTTCGAGTATGTGGATGAGAAGTGCATGATGGGTGGATGAGCTGACACACTACACAGATCAGGCAGGAGCCCAGTGAGGTACTCAGAAAAAGAATCCAGAGCACAGAAGGGTGGATGCACATGTTGAGAACATGTATTGGTCAACGAACAGAACATGGAACACAGAAGATGCCCAGAGGAGCAATGAGCGTATGCATGTGAGTGTACTGCTCTGCGTGAGTGGGTCTGTGATTTCTGCAGTGGAAGCGAGAAGAAAAAGCAAACCCGATGGAACAAACAGTTGCCCACAGCACCAGCTGCCAGAGGGAAACACTTGGGGGGGGGTTGGATTTCCACCTTCTAGTGGTGGATGTTGTGTTGGAAAGTTTGAACGCGTTCATCCCATATGACTTCAGATTACGGAGGAATAACCTTGAAGTAACTACACACACGCTACTGTATTCAAGTCTTGAAAGAACACCTCTGCCCCTGGGTCCGGGTCAGAAGGAGGACGCTCCTTTTCAAAAGTGTAGATTAACACTGCTACAAGGCATCCAAGGGCACACAGGGCAAGCCCACCGCTGTGTGCACCAGTGAACACCAGCATCGTGTCTTTGAACTGGGGTGAGACGGTGATGGGGAGGGTGAGGAGAGACAGAGAAAGGAAAACAGAACACAACTCATCTTCAAGTGAAAGTATTAATGCCAGTAATCCTTTTATTCACAAGTATATCTGAATTTTAGAAATGGAAGTGTTTGAATCAGTTTTGATATGTATCATGATAGACTAGAGGTCAAACCTAGTAAAGAAAGATTTGAATTTAGGAAGTGTAAGGCACTAGATCAGCCTTTCTACTTTCTCTTGGAGACCTGGGTATCAGGAAGAACAAGTCTGTTCGGACGCTGGTTTCAGTCCATCAGGTACAAGGTGACTTTTGTACCAAATGCCTCTTTCTGAATGCATGTGCATATATGTGCATTTTAGTGCATAAGTGTGCCTGTCACCAGGACCTAAAGATGAAAAGGTGGGAAAGCCAAGCCACTGTCCTTTGCATGATATCTCCGTGAGGGTGTGAAGGCCTGTCCTTCCTTTTTTGGGTCAGTAATGATCCTATGTTTTCCAAATCACAGGGCTTTTTAGAATTGTTCATAATATCATCACTAAGTATCTGAAAATGTTAAAATCTAGATTAATTGTTTTATTTGATTTCATATATATATATTTATATTTATGTACATAACACACATTTAAAAAAATTCCACCACCAAAGCCTTTTTTCTATAAACTAATCTCTTAGCCCTCACCAGCTTTAGTCCTCCTGGATTTGTGTGTTCTGTATCCAACTAGTAGAACAAATTAAATAACTAAATATTAAAATACTGTAATTATATTCATAGCAAAACCAAAAAAATAGACATTGATACAGTATAAATCTCACTGTTTTCAGGTAGATGGCATTAAGTGGTAAAGGTTACTTTGAAGCAGTTCTGACATGATCCAGTTTTACAACAAGGTTAAATGTTAATTCTGTACAATTTTTAAATCCCTTTTTGGAAAATAAGCTATAGTAGAACTTCAGTGTCACCACAGACACATTCTTACTGTGTTCTATGCAAGAAAGCTAATTTTGGGGTTACATGCAAATATGTTTCCATTAATTGAGGCAGGACTGTCCTGCTCTATGTTGGACACCTGACCCCCTTTATGCAATGCAGAGAAGGGGTGCTCTGACCACACAGCACTCCACAGATCAGGTGGGAAGGGGCCTGTCATGTACGAACAACACTGAGGGGGTGTGCAGTCAGGAACAAGATGCTCAGGTATTTCCAGGTTATCTTACGACTGGACTTTTCTCCTCCCACACTGGCTCCTCAAGAAGGCCCACATGATTTGGTTGCTAGCCTAGCTTAAGTGGAGAGACCGTGGGCAACTTGAAGAAAAGGGTATCAGGCACACAGGCTAGGTTTGGAAAGAAAAAAAGATTACAGATAATGTCTTTGAGGATTAAAAAAATTCATAATTAACTGAGAGATGTTAGACAAACCCTAAGTAGTTCATTGAGTTAGTGGTTTAGTTTGAAATCTCATATTACAGGCAGTTAGGTCCTTATTTAGAAAAAAAAGGCCTTTATAGCTATTTACAATATATATAGTTACTTGCAAAGAAGTAAGATTTACAACCATTTTCTAAAAGCCTTTTCTTTGTTGTTGGTTTTTCCAAATAAGGATGAGTTGCTCTATAAAAATGAGATGCAGGAGAAGACAGAGAAGGAGAGCGGAGTTCTCTTGGAGACAGCTACGGTCACAGGGAGCCAGGGACTTCGAATGCTGCTCCTGGGAACCACTCACATTCTTGTGCTGTTCACCCAGTACGTGCGTCTGTCCGTCCATCCGTCGTCCAGCCTCTATCCTCGAAGCCCGGAGCCAGCGATCCCTTGGGATCCAACCCTCCACCCGCGGCCAGCGTGCAGAGGTGTGTAAACGGAGACTGGGTGCCTCTTCCAGCTGTGGAGGGGCAGGAAGGGCTCCCCACCCCGAGGTCCAGCCTTCAGCAGTTTCGGGGCCCATCTTCTGGACCCCTCTCATGCTGCAGGTTATAATAACAGTTCTGACACACACGCACCGGGGAGGAGATTTTCAAGCGTTTGATTTCCGACTGAAACCGACTGCACCTGAAGGAAAGGAAGAAGAATTAGTCCCGGATCCTCTCCGAGAGCGCTTAGTGGGTCAGCACTCACATCAGCTGACATCACAGACTGCGTGAGGCCAGGAGAGTGCCACCAAGGACCAAACAAAATGCCACATTATCAGCCCATGAAGATGCCAGGGAGTCCATTTCTTTGCCTAGAGAGACCTAGAAAACAAAAGAGTTGGGATTTTCCTGCCTGATGAAGGAGGGTGGGCACAGGGTGCCAGGCTACAGCCTGGTTTCCAGGCCTTTGTTTGGCAGGTGTGCCAAGGTCTTTCCGGAGCTTTACTTTGAAATTAGAAGACCCATTGCCCACTTTCTTCCTATGTTTACCAGTAATGTGTGTTAGTGGAATTCACAGTGGATGCAGCATGCATGGATATGTCCCTCTATCCTCTTGTCACCGCCCCCTCCCCACCCTCCCCTCCCCAGCACCTTCCCTAGTACCAAGGACTTTCAGGCCAACTTGGAAAGTTTCCAGACATGAAACCAAATAGGTGATATTTGTCTTTCAGGCCCATTTCCCTTAACATGTCCTCCAGTTCCATCCATCCCTTCTTTAGGGCTGAGTAGAACTGTAGTGTGTATATATACACCCTATTGGTTTAAATCATCTATTTTAACCCCTTCATTTGTTGGTGGGCACCTATGCTGAATCTCTCTCTTGGCTTTAGTGATTAAAGCTGCAATGAACATGGGTATGCAGGTATTTCTTCTGTATGCTGCCTTTGTTTCTTTTGGATACATTTTCCTAACTAGGTAACTAGCTCGGTCATATGGCAGTTCTAAGTTTAGTTTTCTGAGGACCCCCAACTGTTCTCCATGGTAGCTGCACTCTTCCTCTCTCACGGGCATTTGTCATCCCAGCCATTCGGACTAGGCTTGGATGAACTCTCACCATCATTTTACTTCTGATTAGCATTTCCCTAGTGATAATAACATTATTATTTAATCAATTACTGGTTATTTGTGAAGCATCTACTGAGGTCATTTGTCCATTTAAAAATATATATTTACTTATTTGCAAGCAGAGAGAGAGAGAGAGAGAGAAAATGTATAGGCACACCAGGACTTCTAGCTGCTGCAAACTCCAGATGCATGAGCTGCTTTGTGCATCTGGCTTTACATGGGTACTGGGGAATCAAACCCAGGTCGTTAGACTTTGCAGGTAAATACCTTAATGGCTGAGCCATCTCACCAGCCCAACTTGTCCATTTTTAACCTGGATTCTCCCTAAGCTTTCTTATAAGGCATTTTTAGCTCTTTACAGAGTCTAGATATTCACCCTCTGTCTAGCAAATCTTTTTTCCCTTTCTGTGGGCTACCTTGCCATTCTGCTCAAAAGCTCTGCTTGGTGGAACCCCACTTGAAATTCTGACTTACTTTTGGCACTTTGGAGTCCAGTCTGTTCTTATTTTCCCCTAGTCATATCAGAAATTTGAGTACTTTTGCACAGGTTGGGGGGGGGGAGAAAGTAAGGAAGAGAAGTCTTAGTATGTGGGTGTGTTTCTGGTGCCCTGCTGGGCAGCTGCTCAGGCCTCCTGGCACAAGACTGCGTTCTGACCCACCGGCCATGGTTCAGGCCAGCACTGAGCTGCTGGGGTTGTGATGCTGTAGCTTGTCCTGAGATCGGCTATACGGTGCCTCCAGCTTTGCTCTTGCTCAAGTTGCTTTGATTACAGGAGTTCTGTTGTGTTGCCGAATGAATCTGAAGACTAATTTCCAGTTCTGCAAAGAATTCGGTTGCTGCTCTGATGGGGAGTGCAACAAATCTGTAATTTGCTTTGGGCATTTTTACAATAGTAATTCTTCTAGTTTGCAAATGTGGAAGGTCTTCCAACATTTCAGTGTCTTATCTCCTTAGTATTTTGTAATTTTCATTGTAGGTAACTTTTACTTCAGTTTATTTCTATGTATGTAATATGTCTTATGGCTATTGTGAATGGGATTGCTTCCATGATTTCACCATTTCAGTATCTTTGGAATTGGTTATTGCAGTGTGATGTTACCTTATTCTTTTCCCTTTCTTGTTTTCCACGTTAAGATTTGTACATCTGGTGGAATGAATGTCGACCACTTTTGTGATGGTCTCTTTAGTAAGATGTGTTTTCCTACAGCTACATCTTGGGGTACTAATTTGTTATGCAATGGCGAGTATTTCCAGCCAGGCACTACAGTGTAAGCTCTCTATGACTTCTTTAGCTGTGATTAGTGAGTTTGGGCCCAATGCCCACTGGATCAGAGTTGAACAGACTATTGTCTCTGTGAGCCATGCATGCTAAAGTTGGAGAGGAGGTGCTTTGGGAGTTCAGGCACATGTGGAGCAGATAGCAGTGTGTAGGGTGCAGCCCATGTGGTGGCTCCTAATGGGTATTGGAGGTTTCAAGGGCACCATTGATGCTACATAAGGGTTTCCAAAAGATGGTGGGTGTCCTGTACTTGTGACTAGCCAGCAGTGTAGGACCAGGTGTTTCACAGGAAGAGGTGGGACAGGAATCCAAGTGCCTCTTTGCGGTGTTCACACAACTTGTCAGCAGGGCATGACCAAAGGTTTGTGGGGTGACCAACGCTGGAGCCCTGCATAGCAGGAGCTGTTCTCTGCTGCTGCTGTGGTCATACCTGCTCAAGAACTTGACTTCAGATCCTCCCAGCTGTGCACCCCTGGGATGAGAGGGATGGCTGGGAAGCTTTTCTCTTCCCAATGCTTTCAGCTACTTCCTGAGAGGCCTCAAGCCGACGTGGGTTATGGCTTCAGCTGGGCAAGAGTCCTTCCAGCTGAAGTGATTGTGGGAGCAGGCTCGTGGCTATCTTGGAGACAACTTTCCTTGTGTGCTCCCGTGACCAGAGCACAGCTAAAAGCATGGCGAGTAGGCTTGTGTGTGGGAAAAAGGTCTTTCCTTGCCTTGTAGTGGCAGGTGCTGGGGTTGGGGTGAGGGCTGGAGTCCTAGGGCAATATTCTGTGGTCTGTCCTTCATTTGAAATCATTCACAACAAGCTACATAGCTCAGGGCAGATCCTTCTACCCTGTGGTCCTCTCTCTCTGTTATGTGTGGTGTATGCACACATGTAGATATGAATGTCATGTGCACAAGCCTGCAGAGATCACTCAGTCTCTCACTGAACCTGGAGATACCATCTTTTAGTCAGACTGGCAGCCCAGTGATCCCCCAGCAATTCTCCTGTCTGTGCCCCACTCAGCACTGGGGTACCAGGCATGTGGGTGCCGGTGATCAAACTCTCAGGTCCTCATGTTTGTGCAGGTGTTCTTACCCACAAGCCACCTTCTCAGCCTCCACCCTGTGGTCTTGATGGGGTCACCCCGACTCAGGGCAGTACTCTCCACAGGTCTGAAACATGTTTGGCTCACTGAGCCAGTACAGTAGAAACCTGTGGGGCCTCACAGATGGGGCTGTCAGGGAATTCTGATGGTGGAGCATTCTGAATTTAGACTAGAGGACTCTTCTTCAGTCGCTGTGCAGATTTTAGGCTTTGTACCCAGTGAGGAGATGAGCCTGGCAGGGCTGGGTAGTGTTTCCGTGGTCATGGCTGCTAGCGTTTGCTGGAAGTCTCTTTCACCTTCACCTGGGTAGAGGGAGACTTCTCCTCATCTTGCTAAGGAGCCAGGGCGGCAGGTGCTGGGACATTTGTTTCTCTTATTGTGCCTCTCCCAAATCTCCAGGTCATACAAAGTTTCTGCCTCTCTCCTGTTGATGTCCAGTGTTCTCCCACAACCGCTCACCTCAACATGCAGCAGCATACCTGATGGATGGCTTCTGAGGAGAAGGAGGTGAGTGCTAGATCCCCTTGTTCCGCCATCTTGCATTGCCATTTAAAAAGATATTTTAGTTATTAAACAAGTACAAGGGGCTTGGGGTTCTCAACAATTGATTCATCATTGGCTTTCTCTTTTTATGGTGCTGAGAAATGAGCCTATGACTTAAGAGTTGTGGGTCTCACAGGTGGGAACTCAGGGGGTTCTAACTATAGGGTCTCACAGGTGGGAACCTGCAGGAGTTCTGACCACAGGTCTCACAAGTGGGAACACAGAAGCATTTTGGACATGCAGGACAAGCGCTCTACAACTGACGGCACTCAGTACTGCAACCATTTCTTCTTTAAAATTATGTGTATATGTGTGTAGGTGGGCCTATGGGCCCACATGCCCGAGGAAGCCAGAGAACAACTAGTCTCACTCCTCCCCTGACCTTTTTCTTTGGGGGGGGGAGGGCAGGGTCACTTATTAGCCTAGAGTTCACCAATTAGGATGGACTAGCTAGCCAGGGAGTCCTGGGATCCATCTGCCTCTGCCTCCCCAGTGCTGGCAGGCCATCACACCTGGCGTTTTCGCATGGCCTTTAGGGCTGCACTTGGGCTCTTGTGCTCGCAAGGCACTGGCCATCTCCCGGCCCATAGAGCAGTCTCTTAAGAACAAGTTCCTCGGCTTTTCTTGCCTTTAGTCCAAGTGTTCTCATTTTCTTTTTATTTTGGTAGAGTTAGTTAAAGTGGACTATAGTTAAAATATCTCCACATTCTTTCAGAAGCATTCAGAGCTCATTTTCATAGGATAAAGCAGGATATGATGTTGATATGCTATTGAGTGTGACGTTAAGTCACAGTCAGTCTGGTTTTCACAAGACTGAAATGCAGATTTATCCCTCTTTCTCGAATCTAAGTGTCCACAGAATACATTAAATGCTCCAAGTTTAAGGGCTTTACTGGCCTGGTTAGTGAACTTTGTGAAAATGTTTGGGAGTCTTGCAGGTCTCTCAGCAGCTGAAGGCTGTGGAAGCTGTGACCCCACTTCTGCACAGTCTCACCTCCCACTGATAACTAGGATAATGTGAAGAATGACCACCACCTAAGCAGTTACTAGGTCACGGACTTTGTAGTGTCAGTCCCTCAGCGCTTAGGTCTGTGAGCCAGGGTCCACTGCTGCTGACCACTGGCTCCCACCAGGAATGCTGCCAGTGACACTCGGGCAAGCCCGCCTGGAACTGGACAGTGGACAAAGGTTATACCCATCCTCATGCTCTGCACCTGATCCCCCTCCATTTTCTCAACACCTCTGGAAGCAAGTGCCTGTCCTATGTCAGCCTTAAAAAAAACAAGCTCAGGGCTGGAAAGATGGCCCAGCGGTCAAGGCATTTGTCTGCAAAGCCTAACAACCTGAGTTCTACCCACATAAAGCCAGATGCGCAAAGAGGTGCATGCCTCTGGAGTTTGTTTGCAGTGGCTGGAGGCCCTGCCCTGCCCATTCTTTCTCTTTCTCTGCTTGCAAATTAGATAAATAAAATATTAAAAACAAACAAGCTCAGAGCATGCAGTAACTTACCTGTGGTAACACCTGAGAGCACCCCAATGAGTATGTGTATGGTCAGAATTCAATGGGAGGCCCTTACCAGTGGCCAAGAACTGCCCAAGAACCTAGTTCCTGCCACAGAAAATGGGTTTCCTATGAAAGTATTTATGGAGGGAGGTGACAGAAGCATCAATGGGAGTCTGTGAATGTGAGAGAGGCGACCTGAGTGCCCACAGGACCATTTCTCTGTGTGGGAGCTGAAGGTGAGGATTGAGTGTGTGAATCTGGGACCCCTCTGTGCAATGAGGTCATGTCCAGATTAGAAGTGATAATAGCATTCATGTTTGGCCAAGATATCTCCCTGCCTCTCATCACATCCCAAGTGGATTAAAGACCTAAATATGGAAAGTCAAACTTGAAAGCTTTCAAAAGAATAAAGTTATCTTCATGACTATAAGACAATGAAATCTTAAAATGCTAAAGAGTTAAAAATTACAAATATGAAAAAATATAACTATGTCAAAATTAAAACCTTATATATCAGATAAAATATACACAGTTAAAAGATAAACCAGATCAAGGCTAGAGATTGCTCAGTGGTTAAGGTGCTGGCCTGCAAAACCTAATGATTCCCTAGTCTCCACGTAAAGCTAGACGCACAAGTCTGCACATGCATCTGAAGTTTCCTTTGCAGTGGCTGGAGGCCCTGGCACGCCCATTCTCTCTGTCTGTCTCTCTTATCTCTCTCTGCTTGCAAATAAAGAAATAAAATTTAAAAAAGATAAGCCACGTGCATGCCATGTGAAAGGACGAGTCCAAAGTACAGAGACTTGCCCAAGAGGAAGCCCAGGTTAGCACTGCTAGTTAAAACAACAAGGCACATTTTCTTAGCTATCAGGATGGCAAAAGGAAGAGGGGTTTTGCAATACCCAGCATGCCTAACAAGTCTATGTCCTTCACTTCCTTTCTACCGCAGGAAGTCCAGCCTGAGCACTAGCTCATTAGGGAGCACAGCATTTGTAGCACTTGCAAAATGGAAAAATTCGAAAAATTCTCAAGAGGCCATTCAAAGGGCCATAATTCTCATACAGTCTTAAGATGAAATACTTGATAGTTAACATAAATATGTTAGAAGAATAGTTATCTACGAATGCATTAAAAATTGAGCACAACTCCACAGAGGGGTGCAGAAAGCACACGGTTTAAAGCAGGAAACAGAGGTAACAGGCTTATGAGAGCAGAGACATGGAGAGAGGGTGCCCACGCACTGCCCGCGTGCATACATCCGTGTGCCTTTAACATGTCTGCCATGAAACCCACGTGCTCATTCTAAGTGGGTAGTGACATTTCTGTACTTTTCATGATGGAGATGTTTCATAACTATAGTGTCAGGAAAGAACACAGACACAGTGAAGACTGGTTTGCGCCAGCACGGCACCCTGCAGTGGGGACATCAAAGCAAATCAGAACTTTTGTGCGGGCACAGCGGACGCCTTTGTAGAAACACATCTTACTTCTGGCAGAAGAGCTGACCACAGTTCCTGCAGTGGTGCCGTCTTTCTGTGAGGGAGAACCGCACCGAGCAGCCTGAGCAGCTGTCACCACCTTCATCCTTCACCCAGTGGTCAGCAGCAGAACGGCCTGGCTGGTCACTCACAGACCAGCTGAACACTCGGCCTCGACTGTCACCGACGAGGATCCTGCTGTGATCCCTGCAGAAGACAGGAGAAGGCCCTGGGTTCAGGATTCAGCTGTGCTGGGGCTGCTGAGGGTCACAGGGAGACGCCTTGGTTCCCTTGGGAGTGCTATATTAAAGGAGAACTCCAGAGCTGAGCTGGAGTTTGCTTCTTCATATCCACTTCCTTGGGATCAAGTCCGATGTATCTTTGAGACTTCTGCCACAGACCTGAAGTTCCTCCTGGTCACACAGGGTCACACACATGCAATCATTTTTCCCAAAGGACTGGGTTGAGATGTGGCCACTAGCTAGCTATGCAGAGGACTCAGGGACACTTACTTGGAGACACCCAATGCGGTGACCTCAGCCGGGTGTGCATTGTCCTTCCGATCAAAAGCCGTGTGCATAGTCAGCTTGCTTCTGAACACCAGCTGGCGCTCCCACCTGTACCCTGCAGGGGAGTAGAGGACAGGGCACACTAAATAAGGGATGCTACATGAATGATTTGGTTTTTGGTCTGCGGTGTTTCTGTTTTAAGACAGCCTGTTGCAAGCCCCTGTAACAAATCTACATTTTAAGAGCTAGCAGAAGCCTTTCTCTGTGGCCCAGATCACAAAGTATGTCAAGAATGGGATGTAAGGGGTGCAAGACCCCACAGGCTAAATCTTTCACCCCTCCTATGCCTACAGACAGGTAGAAATAGATGCCAGACTTCAGATTACCTGGTTTCAATCTGCTGTAATTTCGTGCTTCAACAGGATTGGGGTGTGGGTGCGCATGTGCAAGGGGGCCCTGCAGATGGGCTCTCGTCTGGCCCTCAGAATAGTTCACAAATATGAAGCCATCCTTCTCATCGAGACTGAGCTGGTCGGACCAGCGCCGGGAGTCGTCGGAACCACTGTCAGTACACCAGGTGGCTGTGGCGCGGCAAGAGGCGGCCCGGGGCCTGTGGCTGCTGCTGCTCGGCTGGCTGGGAGCGTCCTTGGGCTCCTGGCTGGTGCTCTGCTCCTCTGCTTCGGAATCACTGCTGTCCTCATCCTGGGCTTCCTGCCCTGGGAAAGCATCGGGAGCATTAGAGAACGCAGACACATCCCAATCAGGCTCAGCTTGTTTCGCTCTTTTGTAAAGTAAAGCACATTCTACTCAGTATTTTAAGCTAAATATTCCTAGGAAGATTACAGACAGAGCCTGAGGAGATGGCGCAGTGGATAAAGCACTTGCCACAAGCCTGAGGACCTAAGTTTGGATTCTTAGCACCCATGTAAATGCTGACCACATGCCTACAGTCCCAGAACTTGAAAAGAGGAGACAAGGGATTCCCCAGGACAAGCAGGTATAGTCAGATGAGCTGAACCAGTGAGCTTCTGCCTCAGTAAAGAAAGTGGGAAGCAATTGAGGAAGATACCTGACACCAAACTCCCATAACACCCTAAGCGGACCTTAGAGGTGGGGCTGCAACTGAGCGTGTAGAGGTTTACATGGACGAACCTAACTAGGAATGAACACGTGCTGTTGGCAGAGAGTAAGCTTTCAACTTACAAAGAGCAATTGTGTGTGTCTTTGTGAGAATATGTTGTTTCTGATAGCTGTGCCCTCAAACCATCGAAGTAGCACTCAGTTCTGTGTGCAAAAATTAATCAAAGAAAGAAAATGTGATGGTCATCAGGCTTAAAACTCTGGCTACTTCTGGTCATTTGTGCCAAATGGACATCATCAGAGCAGCATCTTTGGAGATTAGCAATACAAAGCAGAGTTCTCCTGGGTTCATGGCACTGTTTCCAGTCATTCTGTGTGGAAATCACCTGTTCTCTAGTGCATAGAACATTTTAAACAGTTTCAGAAATACCAGAGGACAGACCACCAGTCTTCAGTTTGAAATAATGCCCTATATGAGCAAGAGTGGGCAGGACGGAGACTCTGATGGCGGCCTGGATTGCCTCTGTGAAAATGTACTGCCACAGTTCCTCCTGTCATCCACGCGGTCCTCACAAGCTGGGCAGGGCAGACATGGGCTAGAGGTGTGGAGCTGCGTTTTCACCCAACACTGCACCCTCTCAAGGCCCAGGCCTACATACTGCAGGGAACTACTTCCACACTGAGCACGGAATGTGCACAAGAACCCCATGTCACACGAAGGGAAACCTGGGCATAACAGGCAGTGATTGACTGTGCTTCCCATGTCACTTGGTGGAGAGCGACACACACACACACACACACACACACACACACACACACACACACACACACAAAACACACACACGCACAACACCTCATGATTTTCAGAATGTGGGAAATACCTATTTGTGCTTCAGGACAATCTTCCTGCACATCTAGGACTTCAACAGTCTCAGGAGCTGGTGTTTCGGGAACTTGCAAAAATTCCATTCTCCAAAACTGCATTTAAATAAAAATGAAAATAAATACCATTTAGGAAAAAGATTAAGAAAAAAGGGCACATCTTACTTCATGAAAACATACTCTGAGGGTTAAGCAGGAATTTCTGTGATTGGCTTAGGCAGGTTTCCCTGCACTTGACAGATGTGGTGGGGCTGTCTTCCATGGTAGCTGTTTGAGGCTAGAGGAAAAGCAAGCATGAAGTCATGGTGAACTACGTCAGTACGCTTCTGCTTCCTACAGAAACCTCTGGCACATGAACACATGATCCATCTCCAGGTGCTGTGGAGTTCTCTGGTGACATCTTGCAGACTTAGCAGTGGTAACTACATCCCCTAGAAAGAAAGCAGCCGGGGTGTGTCCATGCACCGTCCTGGCTGAGGCAGCCTCACAGTCTCTAAGCAGAGGGCTGGACCAAAGAGGGTGGTGACCAGCCGCTCTGCCTTGACAAAGAAAACAAGAATATAGGCACAAGGGTGGAAAAAAATCTCCTGAGCAAACCTCAAACATCTGAACAGACCAGAAAGGTCGTGGTCTGTCGACAAAGAGGCCAAGAGAAAGATAAACTCCACTTGGGCCTTAGCTTAGAGAATGGATCCCTGGCCTCAGGACATTTTCTAGATCTATCCCTGCTTCCTGTGCTTTCCCTTTGAAGTCGTCATGGGCTGAAGACCCAACGCCTGAGCAGTTCACACTGCCAGCTGTCCCAGGATGGCATGAGGATCACGTGTAAGTGACCTTCTGTATCAAGCTGTGGGTTGTAAGCACTAGGTTCTACTTAGTAGGAAGCCAAGAGGCAGGGACACTGCTGTCGCCCACATCTGATAATGCGACGGCAGCTTGACCAGGTGTCCTCAAACAGCGCTGTAAGTTTCACAGTTCATCTGGAACTCTGTGCTCACTTACCCGGACCACTCCATCCGAGTGTCCCGTCACTATGACATTCTGTGTGTCCCACTCGTTCATCTCCGACACACAGCAGCAGATAATCTGCTGGCTCCGGCCTGTGAATGTATTCACACTCACGATAGGGTTCCCGTTAATGCTCCACACATGGATGTATGTGCCGGCGCAGGACACAATGTCTCCCTGGAAGAGAGAGAGAGAGAAGCGCTTCACTTCCTTTACACTAATGCCAGCATTTGAGGCAAACAAATATTTAGCCTAGTTCTCAAAAAACCTCTCAGTCCTTAGACAAGAGGCTGAATGATTTGAGGTAAGTTGGAATTCAGTTCCTGCTGACTTAAAAAAAAAAATAACTTGAACAGCCGGGCATGGTGGCACACGCCTTTAATCCCAGCACTTGGGAGGCAGAGGCAGAGGTAGAAGGATCGCTGTGAGTTCATGGCCAGCCTGAGACTACATAGTGAATTCCAGGTCAGCCTGGGCTAGAGTGAGACCATACCTAAGATAACAAACAACAAATTCTTGAACAGAGAGGTGTTTTTTCAGGAACTCAAAGTTGTGTCGCAGGGGGTCAAAAATGGAGGTGAGAGACAGGGTACACCTGTACGTTGCCATGACGTCTCATTCCTCTATAAAGCTGTAAGGTGCCAAGTAGGCACTCCACTTCCTCTCAGTGTGAGTATAATCTATCTCTACTTTCTGTCACAGGCAGGCATCCACCCCCACTGACCTTTACACAGTGGTCCAATACCAAGACCAGATGGCAGAAGATGTTTTCAGTTAATGGAAAAATGGAATCTCTGTAACACCACAATATTCTGGTTCTAACCTTCTCTCCTTTCATACAACACATATATTCTGTTTCTAAATTTGTATTGCGTGGGAGACCAAAGGAAATGAAGCTCCCTCCCCTGCCCCCCCATAAAGTGAGTAGATGGGTTCCTGCTAAGAACCTAAGACTGTTGAGATTACTCTTGTCATGAGTTCCAGAGATAAGAAAAGGATAGACATGTTATTCAAACCTAACAGGCTGCCCCCCTCACCATGAGAAACAACCTGCTAGAGCAAAGTGTGTGCTCTGAAAGGGTGGACACTATAGACGGATCCAGTCCTTACAGAGTGGACATGCGGACATTCACTCATCCAATCCTTACAGGGTGGACACTGCATTCATTCACTCATCCAGTCCTTACTGGGTGGACACTGCATTCATTCACTTAACTAATTCTTACAATATCCCTATAGAGTTAGCTGTCACTAGCCCTGCCGTAGAGGACTCCTCAGCTGTACTGTGCTGCTTCTCTCATCCTAGAAAGACCCGGTGAAGTCCACATGATCCAAGGAGCAGGAGAGCCTAGGTGGACTACAGGCAGGGTGCCCCTGCAGCTGAAGAGCAGCAAGGGGACGGGGACGCAGGGCTGGGATGACAGGGGATGGGGAGCCAGCCTGGACCTATCTGGCTACTGCTCTTGTCCCTCCTCCACAGCTCTCTACCAAGATGTCAAGAACTAAACAAACCCCAACACAAATAACATTTAGCACAGTGCTGTTATGTCTACCATTCTACTGGTCACAGAACCGTCTCTGAGTGGCACCAGGTAACTTTTAATACAGGCCTGAGTCTCTCAAAGAGATCAGAAGTGGCTACTTCTGCACTTGGCAAGACGACCCTCCACAGCTCCAGGAGATAGCAATTACCTGCATCAGAGCCAGTCCTTTGGTTATATGGGCTGAGCCACCAGAAAGGAGGAGGGGAAGCTAGAGGGAGCTTCATGTAAGCTGAAGGAAAGCTGGCCGACTTCATCACAGAAATCTCTTCATGAGTTACTGAGACATCACTAAAACATCTTAAAGAAATAAGCAAGTGCAGCTGTCGTGTTGCAGCACTGCAGCCCAGTGGGTGTATACTCGCTCAAATAACTAACTATAAATAGAATTCTCACTATTTAAGAACAAGCCCCAAACAGTGCTCTCAGAATAGGAGCCAGCACATGACTTGGAGCAATGCTGTTGGGCGGAGCAGTTCTGTTGTGCTCAATTTCTAGAGACTTAGGTGCAAACATTTGTAGGACCAACCCCAGGGCTGCTCATAAAACACCCTTACCTTTCAGATACATGAAAGCCAACTTTGACTTTCACTGGTGCCTCCCCCACCCCCAGCTCTGAGTTACCCTCTCCTCAACTAGAGCCTACGTCTAGGTACTAGACTAGGACTGGGTTTATTCTTTTGTTTCTCTGAGTGACTTCCAGATATCTGACTGAAGCATGGCACTTAGTGTTCTGGTTTCAATGTGAACCCCACCCCCCACAGGCTCCTGTGCTTGGACACTTGACCTCCTAACTGGTGGTGTTCTTTGGGGAGGTTGTGGAACCTTCTGGGCAGGAATCAAGACTGGTGGATGCGGTCAGTGGGATGAGCCTTCAGGGCTAGAGCCTGGCCCCACTTTTAGCGCTGCTTGGGCCATACTTCCTGTTTCCTGTCAGCTGCAGCAACCATGTGACCAGCTGCCTTACACTCTTTTCAGGAATGGACTGAGTTGATTTAGCCACCACGCCTTTCCACCACGACAAACTGTCCACTTAATACACCTTCTCCCTATGCTGCTCTGACATGGTATTTGGTTACAGTGATGAGAGGAGTGATACGTGCAGCATCATGTGCAGACATCAAAGAAAGACCACTTAAGAAGAAAGTCGTGGGTGTGGGTGGAGATGTAAACCTTGCTCAACATGGGACAAGAACTACTGTGCCATGAAGGATGTGGGGAGCAGGGAATGGGTACCCACGGCTAAGACGTCTCCATGACTGCAGATGGCACACAGCATACACCAGGGTCACACATGGGGGCCTCCGTCTCTGCAAATCCACCTGTGAGCTTCCCCTACTTATCGCCCCATCTTAATAAGGAATCCACCTCTCTCTCATCTCATGTGGCCTTGGTCTGATTCATTTTATTGATTTTTATATGAAAATACTATTTGTTTCAAAAAGCTAGTATCTCTTGGTAAGTTTGGGATATGTTGTAAAAACATAATTATTCTGTCTTACTTGTGCATCCAGTGTTAACATTTTTGATGTTACAGAATAAGCAAACAATCTGAATATATTTCATTAAAATTTTAACATTCTTAAGTCCCACAAATTCCTTATTTTTAGAAAAGCACTCTAACATTTTAATCAACTCTTGTTCTCTTTAAAGTATAGCAATGAGTGGATCTTAAGAGAAATCCGCTGTCTGAACTATACATGTGAATATTCGTTTGCTTTTCAAACAATGCATAATCAAGCAGAATGTAGCGAGTCCCACAGAACGTGAAGAAAACAGAGTCACATCTTTAGCTGGGCCAGCACAGTCTCCTGAACATAGTACTTACTGTTAATTCATTGATACACAGAGCAGACACTGCAGCTCGGTGGCCTCGAAGCTGGGTTAGAAACGACAGTTTGTTCAAATCCCAAATGATGCAGGTTCGGTCACGGGACCCACTGACGATGATGTGATAGGCTAGTGATGCAGTGGCACAGGTGACCGTGTCAGTGTGGCCCAGCAAAGCCTATGGATGAGAACAACACCAGGTCACACCAATCACAAGCAAGGGACCTTGGGTGAATCAGAGCTTCTAGATGCCTAAGGAGAAGATAGGGAGGGAGGGAGGGGGAGAGGGGGAGAGAGAGAGAGAGAGAGAGAGAGAGAGAGAGAGAGAGAGAGAGAGAGAGAGAGAGAGAATATGAATGTATGTGTGTCGGGATAGGTAGTCTAGAGGCTTTCTCTCCATTCTCACATTCTTTCCCGGTGGGAAAGAAAATGGTGGCCAGGATCTTTAGGGGAAGAGAGGACAGCAGCTGAAAGCCAGCTGGGATTTCTTCACACTCTCCATGTGGACGTGTACTGATTACGGCCGAAAATACAAAAGCTTCTGCTCTGTATCGATTGCTTTTGTCACAAACTATTGTTTTGTCTGAGGATGTCAATGGAATTAATTAAAAGTTGTACAAACTATGTGAAATTATTACACATTAATTAAAAACAAATAAAAAGTACAAATGGTGGAAACCATATAAGTCACCATATTGCAGTCCTGCTGCTATGGTTTGGGGTGAGGGGGGCAGCCCAAGCCCATCAAATTGGATAAAGACCTTTTCTCCTGGACTGCAATATGCAGAGTACCAGGATCCTGGGAGATGGCAATGGCAGCAATAAGATCCTAAAGACGACCCAGATTACTTTGAGGAGCTCCAAGCCCTGAGCACAGACTGCCTCCTTTGCTCCCCAGGAGACTTGCCTGATTAAATAACAAGCTGGCTTACATTTTTGGCCACATAGACATTTTTGTAGCAAACCCCAGGAGGCTATTGTAAGAAAGAAGTCTGTTTGAGTGCTACATCTTCAAAGCCTGTTTTCTAATAGAGAGGATTTTTAAGCAGGAGACCCTGGGTCAGCAAAACACGCTGACAACCATACACTCTGTGGAGGCCACATCTCTTTATGGGGCGTCCCTTAGGACCCAGCAAGTCTACAGTTTCTGGCCCACAGGGAAGGTTATTGGTAAATGTACAATGACTTCTGCACAGTCGTTTACCACACTACTATTAGTTTGATTTGAGCTTTAAAATCACCTTGGAAACAAATGAACTGAGCTGCTGGCTTTATCACAAGGGTGACTTTGGACATGTCTTCTATTCTAAGGTGTGCTTTTTTTCAGGTATAAATAATACCTACCTTGTAGAATTGAGAAGATTGGTGTTCATATTTTTAAAATACTGACAGTACCCTGAACATAGCTGTTTAATAAATGAGATTGTCATACTGCTTTTAAAATTAATATCATAAAACCACATATGTATACTCCTTATTATAAAAACACCTTATAATAAATCCTCACAAAAATAGCCTAATTACAAAAAAGACTTCTTGCTTTAAAAATAACAGAATATTAGAGTAGGTGATAAAAAATACTTGTTAATTAAGTCAGCAGGGGCTTACTGAAGATACTGAGTTTGAAGCATTCTTAAGAGCATTACAAAGAAGAAATATGCAACCACTGGTCAGAGAAGCTTCTCCCTGGAGATCAAAATAAAGAGTGAGGAGACTCAAAATTCATCAGGGTACTGAAAATGAGAGACCACTGAGAGCTTGATGCTAAATAAGAGCCATCTTTACCACCCTGTCCAAGGCTCAGGGAACATTATTAAAGAGGAGTGGAAAGAATGCAAGCTCCAGAGGAAGGGGAGGAGTGGGACAGAAAGAGGGAGGAGGGGGAGGAGGAAGAGGAGGAGAGGAGGGGGGAGGAGGAGGAGGAAGGAGGAGACATCTACATAGAAGAGGATGACTTGGAAAGAACAGGGTGTGGAGTGGAACAGGGGTGGTGGAGAGGGACAACAAAAAGGCAACTGGAGGAGATTATGATCAAATTACCTATTAAAAACTCTCAATAATAATAATAATAATAATAATAATAATAATAATAATAATAAAGACTTGGAAGACCAGATGAATGGAACTTACCTTATCCTGGAGGCAAATATATAAGTATCAATAACAAATACAAGTTGGCTTACAAAAACCTCAATACACATATAGTATCTAAGAAACATTTATGTTGCTTAAATGTGTTGAAATATATTAAAGGCAACTTTCTTCACATTTTAAAAGATGGTTGTTTTTAAGAAACAGCATGTTTTGATTTATTTACTTGTTAAACAAGCTTTTCTAGCAAAAACACATCTCTGGAGCCAGGCATGTGTGTAACTGTGAGGAAAGGGGTCATGAACTGGAGGCCAGTCTGGGCCAGAGGGTGAGACACTATCTCAAAAACAGGGCAGCACCCAAACACCAACAACTCCCCCCTCAAAAAAAGCCCTAATTCTGGTTTTGTCTCTGTAGTATCGCTGCTGAGCTGTTACCTGCTTGAGCGTGAGGGTCTTGGCCTTTTCTTTCGAGGTGCCCATCTCCCACACACACACCACTGTGCTCGTTCCACCTGTGATGACCAGCTTGGGGCTGGGGCAGATTGCACATAGAATCTGGCCCCACTCCGATAGACATTCATACACAGTCACTGCCTGTGAAACAGAACAGATGTGAGATAGACTTCAGCCATGTAAGGAGCAGAGCTGGTGGAGGGGAAGGCCCTCCAAGAAGCCAACTCGCAGGCAGGCTCTACCCTAACTTCCCGAGACCTAACTGCAGTAGCTGCTAAGAACTCAAATGATAAGGGGTGAGATCATAACCACGTCTCTGCTTTCTCCAGTCTGGGAAAATAGTGTGTAACGCTGTATGTGAGCTGGTGAAGAGGTTGTGTCTGCTGCAGTCACACACATCACTCAGAGACCTGGGCTCCAGTGCAACCCAGCACATTCTCTCCATCATGCCCTCAGGAGGGTCTAGCACACAGCAAATAACCACCGAGGATCATCAATGTGGTTCTCTTTAAGACACAGTCGCAGCTGTGGCTTCTTGTGGGATGGGACCAGTAAGGGTCCTGCCAGCAAGTTTAAAGTATGACAATAATTTGGCCATATAAAAGCCTTGCCAAATAGGAGACAGACTATCCTGGTTGGAAGAAATGGTGAGTACCATGCTGGCTAACATCTCTTCCAAGAATTCTGGGCAACATGACTTCTCTGTAGTTCCCTCATCCTGATCTGAGGCAGGGAAGCTCTCCTTTCTTCTTGCCTTAGGGGGTGCAGCTGACAGATCCTTGGATCTGCTCTCCCTGGCCCTGCGAACCCGGCTATCTAGACCAGGAAAGAGCAAGATTAAGTAAGCAGGAAGCCACTCAAACCTTGTCCGACTCATAGGTTCCCAGTCTGCAGCTGAGGTCCGCAGAGCCCCAAGCGAAGGTTTTGTTCCAGGTGGGTGGGATGAGAACCTTGTTCTGTTCTACTGCAAGAATGCCTTTATCCGTGCACACTATCTGCCCCACAGGCTCCTTGAGTTCTGTGAGGAAACAAACAACCACATGGAAAATGAACCTATGATCTCAAACTCTCGCACACATCAAGCATGCTGGTACTCAAGACCAAATGATCTCAGACTCATAGCTCAAAGGCATGACCTGTGGATGGGCCCTGAACCCAGCTAGCCAAGTTCCAGGTGCTTTTAGAGGTCAGGTCCCCCTGTGGCTGCAGAGCAGGCAGCCATGATGCTCAAAATGCTATAGCATGCAAAGTCCTCATCCTTTGCATCCTTCGAGCTCTAGCTGCTCCTTGGACTTCTGGGTAGAAGGCCATGGCATCTCTAAGTAGCCCACTCTGGTCCACAGTAGAGGACCATCAACCAGCACTCTAGAACAGCCAGCTGCCAGGCAGTGGTGGGAAGGCACGGGGCCGTTTGGGGAATAGCATGCAGCCAATCAAGCTACTCAGATTTGGAGTTTCGTAGTGACAACTTCAACACTTTACAAAACTCTTTTTCTACCTGAAAAAAAAAAAAAAGGCTCGTAGATAACTCATCACACCATTAGACAAAAAAAAAATACCTTTTAGTTTGTACATTGAAAATATAATAGCCTTGGGACTGGAGAGATGGATCAGCAGTTAAAGGCACTTGCTTGCAAAGCCTGATTAACGCCAGATGCAGAGTGGCACATGTATCTGGAGTTCATTTGCAGTGGTAAGAAACCCTAATGTGGCCATTCTCTCTCACTTTCTATTGGCTTGCAAGTTATTAATAAGTAAAAATGAAAATACAATACCCTTACTGCTGTTTCTGATATACAGAATATGTACATAATGGTGAAAAATGAAGACAGATTTGTTTTCTACATATAAAGTCAATAAAGTTTTGACTAAATAAGGGGGAAACCTGGTGTTTTTTTTTCTGTGGCAAAATACAAAAGGCAAAAAAAAAGGAAAACAGGGAAAATATTAACACTAACAAATATTGACAAAGTATATGTAGTGCTCAGTACATATTTACTGTTAAAGACTCAATCTGTCACCATTAAACTAGAGTTATTAAATGATCTCATCAAATCTTCAGCCAAAAATTGATTTCCCATCACTCTACCTTTCACAGGTGTCAGAGAAGGCCTCAGGTTGTCTAGGTGATGGAAGAAGATCTTGTCACTTGTGGAACCTGGGGGGACAGAGATTCCTGCACTGTCGCCATTGAGTCGGCTTCTCGCTCGCTTTGGTGGATGCGGCTTTTTGAATAGCTGGCATGAAAGAGGGCAGCAAACATTAAGATGAATAGAACATTTGCCCCAGGGCATGCCAAACACCACACTCTTATTTCACTCAAGCCCGACAACAATATTAGTCCTGTGCTGTCCCCATCTTGCATTTGAGGAAAGAATTTCAAAGAGGTTAAGAAGATTGTGAGAATTTACCACAGTAGGTAGAGACAGGATTATCGCACCAAAGCTGGGGTTGAAATCATGTTCAGTGCTAAGCTGAATTAACTTTCTGGAAGAAAAATTAATCTTCTCAAAATACAAGTTGACTGACACTTATTTTTTTCAACGATGCTTCTATTCCGTGCCATCAAAGGCAGGCAAGCTTTCTAACTGGATTATCCCTGGCTTCTGTGTGGCCATTCTTAAATGTGACTTAGCAATAGCGTTTGGGTGCTACTAATTTTCTGGAAACAATATTATCTTCATTTTGCATTTGTGAAAAGAAATTCAAAGAAGTTAAGAAGGTTGCTCAGACTATGTAAGTAGGGGCAGGGTTCACAAGAGAGGAAAATGACACACACAATTGATATAGAGGCAGACAGGTATAGGCTCCCAAGCCTTCTAAGGTACAGGTAGGGGCATGGGCTGGGGTTCTGTCATGTTCTATAAATAAGAAGAAATGCCTGTAAAGCACAGTTGTGAACAAACATTTATTGAAGAATTTTTATGGGATGACATAGTACATAGCATGGTGCCATGTCACAGCTATGTAAAGCTTGGATACAGGGGCCATAGAAGACAAATACTCTAGGAAGGTTCTACTCAAAAGTCCTTCCTGTTGCTTAATGGGATGTGCTAGAAATGCACTAGCATCTAGACTATATCTCCTAGTTGGCTGGCTTCTTATTTCAAAGTAGCACAAGAATCCTGCAATGGTCTTGAAGTGTGTTCAGCACACTCACTTCCCCTAGGGCTCTTGTCCCGGTATCCCTCAGGCAAAGAAAGGATTGACTAAATATAAAGCCCTAAGTAAGGTTCTCTAACCACTCATTGTTTCTCAATGGCACTCTGCTCTGAAACTGTATCATTTGTGAGAGGGGAGATCAGACTATGTGGTGAACATAGCCCTCTCCTCCAACCATGGTTTTCCACATGCGAAGGTTTGTCATTTTTCCATGTGTTCCCAGTTTCAACACCAGAAACTTCAAAACTGGCTAACCTACAGAGAAGGACTCCAGGAGCCACAGGCAGGCAGTAACAGAGAAGAGGGCTGGGCATCTTCCCTGAGGCATGGTGCCTCAAGGCCTTAGCACACACCCACACTAGCCTCTTGCATGTGCTAGGCCACTCTGGGTGCTTCCCACACTCCTGCACCCCATACTGTGGGGATGAGCAGAGAGGGTCTGCTCCACTCTGGACCTGACATGGAGTTCTGTGGTCTGATGGGCTTGGCTCTTGTCTTTCTCTCCAGAATCCAGGTGCTGGGGAAGCAACTACAGCCTGTTCCAGGCTCTCTATCCTGTATGAACTCACAGTATAGCCCTCTTCTTACCTATGTCAATAACATGACCCAAACTGCCACAGCCTGCCCCAAACTGTTATTATAGGTCCCTAAGTACTCTTCTCTTCCCACCTTAGCGCCCCTGCAATAATCAATGATGTGTGTATGTGTATGAGAGAGAGAGAGAGAGAGAGAGAGGGAGGGAGGGAGGGAGAGAGGGAGGGAGGGAGGGAGAGAGAGAGGGAAAGACGGAGACTGAAGCTCGTTAACTATACCCACGTCATGTCCTTGCCTCACTGGCTTTAGACTAGAATCAGGATGAAGTCCCTCTCTGTCCCTGCAGCTGGGTAGTGAACAGACATAGGCAAACTCACCTGCTCTACTCTGAATAAAACTATCTATGTGGACGGTAAACATGGAGGGAAAGCAAGAATAGGCGGCTACTTATGGTTGTTTTATTATCTCAGTCTACAAAATTGAAATTTAACTACTGCATGGTCACCTGCCATCTGAAGAAATATTACAGAACTTAAAAAAGTCCCACAGTATACGCTAATAGTGACAACGTTCATACCTGCTTAGGGATTTGACCAAAGTTATTAATGAACCCGATGGTGGCCGTCTCCTTTAGTGGGTCATTTATGTTGTAGATATCCACTTGACCCTCATAAAAAAGGTGGTGGAAGACATTGACAGCTTCCACAGCAGCGGGGCCCTGCTGCTTGTAGCCAAAGATCAGGTCGATCCACTCATGAAGATGAGCACTCACATAATCACACTCCAAAGCCTGGGATTTCAAAACAGAGGCTGAGTCACTGCATGGCTTTTATTACTTGCTTACAAAATAAAAGAAGCTTGGCTAGTGGCCAACAGGAACTAAAATAACTGAAAGTCATAAGGCCATATTAGCAGCTTAAACAGATGGGTGGCACACTGCTCCAGGTCCTCTCTTTGTGCTGTGGCCACTGACCAAATGCAAGCCAACGTTCCCATTACCTCGCGGTGGACTCGTATGAACTCTCGAGGGTCTCCTTTAGCCCAGGGTGGAAGGATAACATCTCCAAGCTTGGTACCATTTTGTTTACAGCCTGTACAATAGGATACATTAGAAAGAAGGAATGAGCTACATTCGAACTTCACACTCAAGTGATGGACGTGGCATGCTGGATACATCATCATAGCTTTAGCACACAAAGGTCCCTCTGAGGTCATCTATTCTGGCATCTACCCAAATGCTGCTCCCTAGAACACTCCCCAGAAAGATTTGCTGAGCAAAAAAAACTAAGAGCCTCACACTCAAATGTCTTCAGGAAATGCTGACTTACAAAGTTGAACACTTTTTTTTTTTTGCAATAGTCCTCAGGGATTTCAATATGTAAAGAAGGTCACTGTCCTCTAAGAGGGAGCCCAGACAGCAGAGTTTCTGGAATGCTGTTTGGCCACAGAACTCCTTTTCAATGACATATTTTGTGAGGTTACTGTTTGGAATCTCCTGGTGAGAACTGGGCCCCAAGAACGGGCTGAGTCCCAAGTGTGGAGGTGTCTCACATTGCTGTAGAACTGAGAAATATCTTGCAGCGATGATTCTCATTAAAAATAAAGTCCTGAACAATGTAACTTTTGCTATTTATGAATCATTTAAAAATTATTAGGAATGACTGGGGCACAGAAACATCATTATTTTGCAACGATGCATAGAAGTAACGTTTATTCCATGTCAGCTTATTCGAAATCATAGCCAGACAACCTGAAAGTATTGTAACCAGTTGAATGGGACATGGTAGTATATGGCTGTAATCCCAACATCTCAGGAGGTGGAAGCAAGAGGATCAGGAATTAGTGGTCATCCTGGGATAGAAAATAAGACTCTACTTTAAGAAAGAAATAATTTGCTATGAGCATGAGAAAATTAAGTGAAATTGGAATTTAAGAAAAAAACTCCAAAAGGTCATTTTAAAGTTTTCATAGGTATGAATCAGATTAGTACTCTAAAAATGACAAATAATGTTGACTAACTTTCAGCAGTTGGTTACAGAAACAGTTGTATTATTTCAAAGACAGGTACATAGTTCCAAATTTTCCAAATTTTATTGGCAAAGCCAATAAAAAACATTTCTCTTCAAAGTCACCGTGTCTTAACCATTATTTGATTATTTACACCATGGCAGGAAGGGACAGAAACTGAGACAGGTAAATGATCAGAGCTGTGCAGACTCCACCAGAAGTTTCCACGGGACTGAAGTTATTACAACCACAACAAACACCGCCCCTCCATGCAGTTCCCGCATGCTCTTAAGTCCTAATTTTTTTATTATTTATTATCCATAATTAGATACATTGAATGAGCAAATAATGAGTTGATATCCCCATTTTCCCAATTTCCCTCTTTCCTGTCCTCAATCAGCTGGATATCCTTCTCCATGGGCAGTCTGGATCAGTCCACGTGGTAGGGGACCATGGACAGAGCCTAGGAGTCAACCCAGTTCCACCCCCTTTGTATGTTGTTACTGAGGGGATCAATGTCTCTGGGAGTTCTCCCCCACCATGGCTCTTACAATCTTTCCACTCCCTCTTCCACTCGTTCCCTGAGTGAGGTCTTAAATCCTATTTCAATAATAAGAAACAGGTAACAATCCCCAGGTTTCCTGAGATGTAACCTAGTTTCAAAGATTTTGCTAGAATCCCTGAATACTTATGTGATATAACCCTAGTTGTTTCCGTATTATCTGCAATTTTTAAAAGGGGGCACTGTAGGCAGAAAAGCCCTCAGGCTAATTCTGGGTTTTACAGCTTCCCTTCAGAAGCCCCAAGGCTGTGAGACAAGAAGTCTCCAGAACCACGGGTGAAAAGACCAAGAACTCTTTCTTTACAACACTCTTTTGTTGGTGGACAAGGAAATCCTGTTTAGTTTAGCTCTTGTTTTTTTTTTTTCTATCAAGATGAAATTCACACAACATTTCAATAGCGAACAATTAAATGGCATTTACCAGTTCACCATGTTACGCAACTAGCATTTTGTCAGCTATTTTACCGACAGTCCCCACTGCTCTCTCCAGCGCTGTGTCTCTAAGAATGGACTGTTACAGCTCAGACATGGAACATACCCCAAGTGTTAAGTTGTGGTCTGAAGAATGGTACTGGGGGAGATGGCACTAGCTTTATGAGAAGGGCCTAGAGGGTGGTCTGCTGGACACTGGGGCATGCTCTTGAAGAGGACGTCTACCTGTGATACCTCCAGGCTCGCTCACCACAAACATGCGGTCTTTCTTTTCCATCCTGTGTCTTTAGAAATGGAACTGCTGACTCATGTAGTCATATTACGCTCAATTTTTCTTTCCTTTCTTTATTTTACAGGGTCTCACTTTTGCCCAAGCTGGCCTCAAACTTATGGTTATCCTTACTCAGCTTCCTTAGTGCTGTTGGGATTACATGAGTGCGCCTTCATATCTGGTTGTCTAACTCTTAAAAAAATGTAAAAGAGGGCTTAGTGGTTAAGGCACTCGCCTGCAAAACCTAATGACCTGAGGTAGATTCCCCAGTACCCATGTAAAGCCAGATGCACAAAGTGGTGCATGCATCTAGAGTTCTTTTGCAGTGTCTGGAGGCCCTGGTGTGCCCATTCTCTCTTTGTTTGTCTCTCTTCTCTTTGTCTCTCTCTGCTTGCAAATAAATAAGTAAATGCAATATTTTTTTTTAAATGCAAGAGTGCTCACTACAGCAGCACATATACTAAAGTTGCCAGGGCCCCACAATAAAGCTCTGTGTCCACTGACTCAAAGAGAGATGGACTGGATGTGCCTTTTGCTCCAAAGAAACCTGAGGCAGAATCAGTTAAAGAAAAAATGTAGAAGACAAAAGAAACAGAACAGTATGAACAAAAGAAAACAGAACAGTATCTGGCAGCAATATTCTAAAGTGGGAACAATGGAATTTTGATGTTTTTGAAGAAATCCCCTGAAGAACAGATCAGCAAATTATGTTCCAAGAAACTGTAACAAAAATCAAATCTACTTCCTCTGCCAGAGAGCATAGAAAACACTATGAATGAAAAAAATCCTTTCCTTTTAAGAAATGCTGATTTAACACATTTTTTCTGGAAAATAAGATGCTAACAGGAACAAGTAAAGTGAATTATTTAAATTATTTGAAATTCTAATTTTAAAGCGTTGCATATAAGCCAAGAATGCCTGAGGTATTATATAAGATTAAAATGATACATTAAAAATATGGATATACCACTCTTAGCTATTAATGGGTTTTCAATAGGAATATTTTTAAAATAAGTTTTTGTTTTCCTTCTGTTTTCACAGAAGCAACAAAATTCTGACTGTTAGGTGCTATCCGGGTCAGGTTTAAATGTCTCTGAGACACTTGGTTTGAACTAGCTCTTTTGAGAATGAACTTTCGGTAACATCAAGTGAGACTATAAGGAAATCCCTTCTGTCACATGCTCTAGACAATCTTTAGGACACTGACGTGTTTCCATGGACCTTTTCTGGGCTAACATTCTAAGAAGCACAGTAGCACTACTTACCTAGATCAAAGTTGTTGGAATTGAATAGGAATTCTGGTAAATAAAAAAATTCTGGGATAAGTTCTTTCACATCTGCCATGTTGTGCTTGGATGCTGAGTACCAGGCCTCACGCACACTGTGGAACATGCGGTCGGCCAGGTCGAAGTGGCCACCCTGTGGGCAGAAGAAAGAGGCAATTCTTTATTAGAGAATTATTCCCACCTCATAGCTTCTGCCAAATCAAGGACTTGAAAACCTCAAATATATTCAGTGACATTTCAATTTCTCACTGTTCTGCATTAAATATGTAAAGTTGAAATAATCACAAAAAGAAAATCTCTGACTAGTCAATACATCTGTTTTATAGTCAAAGTGAAATCCAAATATGAAGGTTGCAAAAATACTAGTTTTAAGGTATTAGTTTTCAGAGAGCAAGATGATGAGAAGGCGGTATGAATTCTTCTCTAGTTGATACGGCCCTCCAGAGAAAAGAGTCTAATTCAGCCATGTGCAGCTGGGAATTGGCAAGCATGGAAATATGTTTGGCCCATTTTATAAATTAACATGACCACCAAACTTTCACAGCAGCGAGAACTGAGAAGAAAGGGGATCAAAAAGGTACAGCTAAGTTCAAACAGAAAAAGGCCTCCTGTCTATGTGACTCCCTGCTCACGTGTTCTAGACTGACATAGAGAATTGGCCTTCTGGCGTGCATGGTGAGGGAATGCTGAAGCCCCCTCAATGGCAGCCAAGGCCTGCTCTACCCAGAGCCTGCTTCCCTCCTGTCAGTTCCACGGGGTGTTCCCTAACTCTCCCTCTCCTCTCATTATATTTTTATTAATTTCAGATTTTTCAGTATTTATTTATATTTGTAATTGTAGCATACAAAGAACTAGCTTTTACTATGGTATTTTTCAGACTTTTTCCTCTCTTATTCCCTCTTTTCTCTACCCACTTCCTATGTGTGCCCCCCCATCTCCTTTCTGCTTTCCTGCTCTATTTCCTTCCTTACTTCATCCCTTGCAGCTTTCTCTGGAAACATAGCCTGCTTACCTGTCTGTCCTTGGCTCCAACATCTGTAGGACCCCTTCAACTCCCTTGGGCACTCTCTTTGGAACTGCTTCCTGCCTCCCTCTCTTTCCATCCTTCCACCTCCCCTTCCCTGATGAGTATTTTTTAGATATGTTTGATCACATTCTACAAAATTTTATAATTTACTAATTTCTTCTGTTTGCTTGGCTTTCTCATTTAAAATCTATAAACTCCACAAGGCAGGGCTTTTGTATGATATTTTTGCATGATATTCTTGGAACAGTGCCTAGCACACAGTAGGTATTCAACAAGTATATACTGAATAAATGAAGAAGAATGTGGAGGAAGCAGTTATCATCAAAAAGAATTAATGCACACACACACACACACACACACACACACACACACACACACACGTTGTTGAATTTAACCAGTTAGGACTGAATTCCCAATAACTGGCTAAAGAGTGTTTGCTATTTATTTAACTAAAGAAAATTCTATTTATTCTGTGATTTTGGTCAGTAGAATTCCACTTCAATTCTGACTGACCTCTTATCACTACTAAAGTTTCACAGAGCTTACAAGGCAAGGTAACAACATTTTTAAAAAGTGGCAATTTTAAGTGAATGGTAAAATTCTGAATGTCAAGTTTTACCTGAAGCCTTAAGAATATCTGTGTGAAAGGCTCCATCCTCACCAGGTAGGAAGCCACAATCATTGCAGAGGAATAGTGGGTCCCATAGTGGTATGCCGGGGTTTCACCTGTTCCAGATCATTGAAGTATAATTAAAAACAAAGGAGGAAATATGAAAATTATATCGGCATTGATTAGTAGGCTGGGAGACACTAGCACTGAGCTAGTGGCAACTGTAACACTGAATGCAGTTAGCCATTTGCTCTCCCAGTGGGAGAGCCTCACTTATAATGTCACCAAAGCAAGTCGGCTGGCTCCCCACCCTCCCAAAGCTTAGCAGGCCTGCCAGGGGCAGGTTTGAGGCTTATTGTTAAACAGCTAAACCTTACTGTCAAGCCTCTTCCACTGTAGCAGAATAGTGAGTCAGAGACGCTCTAGCTAGGCTGGCCTCCTATCTCTGCCTCCTGAGTGCTGAGATTAAAGGCTGTATCACCATGCCTGGTGCAGAGCTTCTCTATGTAAGTGTATGCTTTTGTAATTATGGATTTCTCTAAATCAATGTCTATAAATGTAACGGACTATTACGTATTTTTATTATATATCTTTCTTGGCAGAGACAAAGTGAAGGGAGAGAGGAGAAAGGGAGGGAGGGAGGGAGGGAGGAAGAGTGAGTAAGCACACAGACATACTAGCATGCTCAAGCTCAGGACTTTGCCCCTTTATTTGTTTTGCTTATTTAAAAAGGGAAAAGCACTAGTCAATAATTATAATAAACAGCATCATATCAGAATGTCATCAGTTCATTTTTTAAAAAGCAAAATGAAGGGTTCCAAAAAGTGCATCAAAGAAATGGGAAGAGATTATGAAAGTGAAGTTCCTGAAGTAAACGTGACCAGGGACCAAGGCAGATTCTTTCAGGAAATTGCTGCCAGTGGTCTGAAGCACTAGCTAGAAGGGTCTTCCAGAGAGGGTTGTCGGTTAGCGTTTTCTACTGTAATAATCTCTATGCGTGCCTATACAACAGACAGACAGAGCATATTAGCAACTTGAGGAAGTATGCAAGAATGTCAGACCACAAAATAATAGCTTACTTCTGAAACTCACGCACAAAGTTCAATGGCAGAAAAGGTCCTTACCGTTGGGGTCCTCCCAGTCTTTATACCTCTTCTTATACTGAGCCAGTCGTTCATCTGTCTGTGCGCCCATTGGTTTAGCCAGGTTTCTAAAGGTCTTGGGATTGGTAAGATCGACCTCCTGAGGCACAAAACAAAGCCCAACTCTAAGTTACCTGACAAACCATCTCTTCTCCCCAGGGAAGGCACAGAGGCAGTGCGGGGCTGTGACAGTGTCTGTGGTGGGGGCAGGGACAGTGTCTGTTGAAAGGAACAGGCAGAGCTGGAGTCTGCCAGGAAGATTGATAAGAGACCGTTTGAAGGCAACTGTGTTGGAAATGATGTGTTTCACTGGAACATACTGGGAATCTAAGTTTTGGGGAGGAGTAATAAGAGGGAAAGGCTTCCAGTTCTCAGCAGGGACATGGCAGAACACAGACGCTTCCGTTCAACATTGTCTCTATCACTTCTTTAACTGGGGAGTCAAATCTCTCTGTGCCTCCCACCTCTCCCCAGGTCCTTCTCGCCTCAAGCTTCGAAGTGCCTTGGAGTGGTATAAAATAGAGCACTCAGCAATCAGTCCAGCACACTGTATGCAGTGACCTCTAAGTGCAATGGATGCTTTCAATTAAGCAGAATTTTAAAAGTGCTTCTATAGTTGATCTAACTCATATGTTTAAAAAGGAAACCAAATTTTATTCCTTTTGAGTTTTAAAAATAGAAAGCCTTAAATGTGTGCCTGTGGAATATTTACTGTGTGACCTCTAATTAATTATTTGAGAGAAATAGACAAGATGTAAGGATATGCCAGGTCTTTTTGCCTCTCCAAGCCAACTCCAGACACATGTGCCCCTTTCTTTTTTTTTTTTTTTTTTAACATGTGCCCCTTTCTGCATGTGGTTTCTTCACGTGGGTACTGGGGAATGGAATCCAGGCCAATGGGCATTTCAAGCAGGACCTTTAACTGCTGAGCCATCTCCAGCCCTATGTGTGAGCTTTAGCCTTTGTGTCATCACGACTGATCAATTTTTCCAAACCTTTTTTTTAAAAATATGGAACACTTCATGAATTCGCATGCTGTCTTTATATAGGGTCCATGCTAATCTTTGTAACATTCCAATTTTAGTATATGTGCTGCTGAAGTGAGCACAAACGTGTGTTTTAAAAACTTGGACACAAGAACTGATCCCCAAAAATGAAGATAAGCCATATTTTGTCCTTCAAAAGCCTCCAGGTACAATGCCTCACTTATAGCGCAATCAAGTAGGATCACACTGACAGACAAGAAGAGGGGAAAGACTGTGACACAGCTGTGCGGCAGGATGGGAATAAAGGTCACAAAGGAGAGAAAGAATGCAGGGCTCACGGCAGGGATGGTGGGGGGAGAACTCCAAGCAGGCTGGGCTTGAACTTTACTCTTGACCCCCCAATTACACATATTCATATATTAAAGGTACTCACTAACACCTGCATAGCTGGGTAGATTTCTAGTCATTGATTACACTAATCTTTCCTAAGGACAGCTTTGTCTTTCTCTGTAACACGATGACAGAGAATGCAATTTCTGATGACTTAAGCAGCTGATTCCAGTGACTCAGGGAGTTCAGAGTTTCTAGGTTCTGTGATTAATCTTTTTACTTTTTGCTTGTTTACTAAGTGCCAAGCTTTTCTTGTTCAGCACTGTTATTGGTTCCTCAGAATGTCTATGAAATGAGGAAAAAGAAAAGAGAGATATGTGGCTATTTTGATTCTGATGCCTAAGTCATAATAACTGGTCAACTGTGAGAAATCTCCTGAGGCTTCTTGTAAAAGCATAAAAATTCCATTTGTGTGACAGTAATATTTGCAGAAAGGGTCACTTCATATTTTTTTCTAATGAACAATTCAAACTAGAGATGGCTTCTGACACCAGTTGATGCAAGTTAGTCAGCACTTAAGGAACCTGATTACTCGGTGGGCACCTTAATTATCTAAGTTTCATATATGTCAAAGCTAAATCTCTTTTCACCTTCTTTCAACAAAGTGCCTGAAGATGAGCCCTTGGATTTCTGCTCATCTTTGAGAACAAACCACATTTGGGGCTTTACCTCAGAGTCATAGTCTGCGAGGATCCAGGGAAAGACGGGGTACTGCATGAGGTCATTGTAGGACCTGCCGGCCAGGGTGTTCAAGTGCATCAAGTACTGGAAGTTGCTGATTTCACCTCTCTTGGAAAAGAAAGATCAGAAAGACTTGTCTATACACCAATGATTTTCAACACAACCTAAATCAGAAGTACTGAGGCACCTAAGACCTCAACAATAAAGCAGTCTTAATACTCACCCACCATGACTCAGGGAACTGAGCAGAAGAGGGGGCGGAAAGATTGTAAGAGCCATGGTGGGGGAGAATATCCAGAAACATGGCCCCCCTCAGTAACAACATACAAAGGGGGCTGGAACTGGGCTGACTCCTAGGCTATCCATGGTCCCCTGCCCCATGGACTGATCCAGTTTGCCCATGGAGGAGGATATCCAGCTGATTGGGGATAGGGAAGAGGGGCAGTGGGGAACTAGGGATAACAATTCATTACTGGCTCATTAAATGTATCTCATTATGGATAAAAATCAATCAATCAATCAAATAAATAAATAAAGGAAAGACTCGTCTATATTATTTCTACTGCTTACTTAAAACATTTTATGTGCAAAATGAGGTAAAGGAAATTGTTTAAAATACACATTATAGAACAACAAAACACCTTTTTTTCCCCTTAAAAGGAACATAATGGAATTATTTCTCTCTCTATGGTATATATCTTAGAGGCTATAAAAGTCTTCCTACTGTGTGACTAAAAGACCTACAAATTATCCAAGAAACACACACTGTGCTTACCTCCCATCTCTGAGTCACAGACTTTTCTCCAACCAAAGTACTCAGCAGCCCAGATCTAAGATAGTGCAAAATAAAATAAATTATAGGTAATATTAGCAGTTCTATGGCTGAAAAATTTAAGTCAATTGGTTCAGGACTGTTTTCAGAATACAGAGGACCTATAGCTCAGAGGGTTGTGACCAGCCTTTTGCAACATGAAATATCTATACTCAACTCAAGAAGACAGGTAATGTAGAAGGCATTACATATATCAAGGGATATGATTATAACTCAGTTTGTGTGTCCTGAGATGTAATCTAGTTTATATATATTACTGCAGGTCATAGTCAAAATAAGCTGGAAAAACAATCCAACTTCCTAATTTTCACTATAGTCTCTATACAAACAGATTCAAAGACATTTAGCAAAACCAGAATATGAAATAATTTACAAATAGAAGGCACTTAATACATCCCCCCAAACAGACAATGAATAATTAAATAAAAATATGAATAATTTATGACAGAAAAATCATTGCTGTTCAGGTCATTAAAATGTCTACACTATATTTTTGTTTGTATAGAATGTTATAAATCCTATTTTCGGTTGATCAACATGATAATACTGATAACCAGTCAAAGAACCAGGAGGAAAGTATTTAGCTGTGTATCTTACTGTCTGACAGGAAATCAATAAACGTGGAAGCCTTCGGTTGTAAACACATCCAGTGTGAAGGCAGTCACCACTTTCACTTCTCTATGCTTTCTTTTTAATATATATTTGTAAGGGAGAGGGAGAAAGAGAGAGAGAGACAGAAAGAGAGGGAGAGAGAGAAACAGAGAGAGAGAGAGAGAAACAGAGAGAGAGAGAGAGAAAATATGGGCGTGCCAGGGCCTCCAGCCGCTGCAAACAAACTCCAGGTGCATGTGCTACTTTGTGAATCTGGCTTTACGTGGTGGGTTCTGGGGAACTGAACCCGGGTCCTTAGACTTTGCAGGCAAGCGTCTTAACTGCTGAGCCATCTCTTGAGCTCTATACACTTTTTTTTTCAACCAGGCAAATTGAATGTGCGATACTCTCTCCTTAGCTTTGTAAAACAGAGGACAACTGAAACGTAAGATGAAAGTTAGAAACAAGATTATACCTCTAGCCTGTGAGAACTATAACTCAGCAAAGAAGATAGCAAGAATGATGGAGAAGCAAGTTCAAGTTGACCAAGGCAGCTGAAAGTGCTTAGAAGTAGAAAAATAGTCTCACTATGCTGTGAGGAGACTTCTCACCTCCTGTATTTATAATAACACCAGCACAGTGTGGATCACAAAACGTTTCTGGGGTTAACAAAAGCACATGGTTGGTAGGCTGACATTTTTATTTGCTATTGACTATAGAAAAATAAAAGCATCCTCTTAAAATACCCCCAAGTAAACATTAATGAATGCACACAGACTGGAATCAAATTTAATTTATAAAGTACAGCGTACCTAAGAAATTTAATGTCTTCTCTGCATTTTATAATAATAACTTCTCAGTTTCAAACACATTTCTTCTTTCCCAGTGGAATCTAAAGAACTACCCGCCACAAGAGACTACAAACAGAGCAGGTGGGTATAAGGAATCCTGGACTGCAGTAAACCCAGAAGAACCAGCTAGATGAGAGCACAGAGAATCGGGCGTAGGGGTTTCACGCCTTTCCCTCCAGCAAGCAGGAGGCTAAAGTATGAGGACTGCTGGGAGCTGGAGGCCAGCCTGGTCTAGAGTAAGACCCTGCCTCAACTAAATAAATAACAATAAAAATCTGTGAAGGACAGAGGACAGGTTTGGATACAGAACAAGGGATGTTTACATTTAAATGTCAGAGAGCCAAAGGGAAGGGAAAACTGGGCAATTTGCATTAAGTCAAGCAAGCAGAAGAGCAGTAAACATCACATTACAGAGGAATCCCCTGAAAACTGATCACAAGCACTCAAAGGAAAAATGGGTAAAAGAGGAAAAATACAGAGTTCCAGTTTACTAATGACTAGTGAAATATACAATTAAAAATGAGAAGGCATTTTATAAAATCAGTAAAATTTAGATAGGTAATAGAGCAAGTATCTATTCACAAGTAATAGTGATGGGATACAATATATCACCTGGCTTTGTGTTTCAAGACACTTAAAACTATACATTTCATTAAGGACATTGCAGCCTAATAAACTAATAGGAATCCCATCTCTAGCACATGATGAAAAGACCTGGTGAAAGTGAAACATCCCAAGCAAGAGGATGCTTTATACAGACAATGAATAGGCAATGAGGGAAAGGCATGCTTCTGAAGAGGTTTTCGAAGATGGGGAAATACATACCACACTAAACAGAAGAAAGGGCTGAGGAGATGGCTCAGCAATTAAGGTGCTTGCCTGCAAAGGCTAATCCCCAGGTTTCATTCCCCAGGACCCATGTAAAGCTAAATGGGTACAGAGTATGTTTGCAGTGGCTAGAGGCCCGGGCACACCATTCCCTCTGTCTTTCGCCTTGCAAATAAATAAATAATTTTTTTAAAGAAAAGTTATATTCAGGGTAGAAACTCAAGCACACAGATAGAAGTAAAACCCCTTGAAAGACAGAAGGACCTGACCCACAGGTGAGCATTTACTTTACATGCGTGATGAGGAAGAGAGCTTTCTCTTCTTCCTTCTAGTTTTCTATATTTATTTATTTTTCCACAACCACCTTAGGGAAGATCACCGGTCAAAAATGTCAAGTTAGATTCTCTAACTATGAACCATCTTCATTTCACAAATGAATGATATTAAGAAACACACTACATACCCTTGTTCCACACTGGTGTTTGGTCTCTGCCCTGAGACAGACTCCGAGCTGTCAGTTAGAGATGGCACCACTGCCAGAAACCTAGGAAATCAAACAATGATGTGAAATGGCAAATGAAGTCTCAGAAAGGATGTACTGAAAGATGATGGTTCATTTATATCTTCGCTGTGGCATGACCTCCACCCCCATGAACAAGGAAACCATAAAGGGAAGACCTAATACTTAGAATGGCAGATATAAAGGCCCTTAGAAGAATCTTAATTTGTGCCTATAGTGAGGCTGTCACTTTACAGATATTTTGTAAATTATATATAATCTATACTAACATAGATGTGTGTGTGTGTGTGTGTGTGTGTGTGTGTGTGTGTGTGTGTGTGTGTGTGTGCGCACACACAAAAAAGAGTATGTATAGGACTTGGTCCCATCTGTAGTTTTCAGTATCTGAGGATCATCTTGGCAGTTATCTGCCATGGATAAAAGGGAACTATGTATGGTATGGTATTGTAATGACATTATTGCTGTGTGATATTAGTTATTCGTTATAGAAATAAATACAAAGCTTCTAATTAGCAGAGGGACTGCCAGGAACTACAGTACTTTCCAAAGGCAAAGAGGAAACCTTTTATCCTATGGTTAGTTTTTAAAAAGCCTAACTACCCAACAAAAATGCCTTCAAGCTCCATGAATATGTACTAATTTTTTTTCTGTTTATTTGTTTGAGGTAGGGTCTCACTCTAGCCCAGGCTGAACTGGAACTCACTCTGTAGTCCCTACCCCCTGCTTCCCAAGTGTTGGGATTAAAAGTGCACAGCAGCACCATGCCGGGCTATGTACTCCTTTTTAAAGGGATATTCTGGATGCAATTCAACAATGATAAAATATGTTTAGATAAATACTATCAATTGGATATGTTACTTTTCCAGGAATAAAGGTATTTAACTTCCATTCTAAGGCCTGGCAAGATGCCCAGATGAATAAAGTCTCCAAGGGAACTCAATTTTTGAACTCCAGAGCAAGAGCAATATTGTCCTTATTTTGATAAAGATGAAGGGAGCCCATTTTGAGCCTGAAGTATTGCTTTTTTAAATGACAGTTTTATCCTCCTTTTATATTTAAAGATGCAAGACTTTGTCAGAAAAGTTAGCTTTTATAATATCAACTATCAATTAGCAGAAGGAAAAATGCTATTTCATTCCTATTCTAAAAGCTAGTTAGAATCTTATTTCAAGGGTCTGGGGAAAATGAAACAAGCTCTTTTTTTTTTTTTCCAAAGATGCTGATTCACTGATCTAGCCTCTAGATTTTAAACAACTAGCTGAACAGGTTGGTAATATATCCTCTCCCATCCCTTCCCATAGCATAGAAAGCATTCCTAAGAAACAAGACCTTTGGTAGACTTTGTTCCTAATTCCTTTCTGAAAAGCAAGGAGGTAATTCCGTCCATCTCCAGAGAAAACTTCAACAGCAATAGGCTGAAAGATCCAAGAGAACAATGTTAAAACCGAAAATCACTAGTAAGGTTACATATTAACTTTTCCACTATGATTATCCACTGTGTATCCTGACTGAAAAACAATTTTAGCTTCTTAATTCCTTACAGATTCAGCTACATAGTAAATAACTTTTTCTTCTGCTTCCTATTTAGAGAATGTTCAAAAACAGAATGATAAAAAATTACAAAATAATGTCCTATTAAAAGACAAAATGTTGATCTGGAAAACTATAAGGGAAAGATGAGTATCAAAGCTATCACTCAAAAGTTTGGCTGTGTTTAATAAAACTGAGAGATACATGATACGCACCCCGGGGACATGAGCTTCTCTAGAAAGTCACACAGATGGTAAAGAGGCTTTAAAAGTGGCACATTCTCCACAGAAAGGACAGGAGGAAACAGTGTGACTAGACTAGTCAACTCACCTGCAGAAGATACCTCCTTTTGTGGACCTCCTTGATATCTTCATAAGCAAAAATGCTGCATGTTCTCTTGAGCTGACTGGGGCCTTGCCGGGCTCCCCTGGGGATAATTGGCTCATGCATACTATCAGGAGCCAAGAGAAGAAGGAAATAACAAACACACAGAGAGATAAATCCACCACTCAACAAAGATATGCTCGCTTCAACTAGATCAGGTTTAGTTAAAAACACAACTTAGAGATGAATCTGTTAGCTCTCTGGTATTGGCGGAACCCTTGTTCACAAGTACAATTACAAAGCTCTTGCTCTTGTCAGGATTACCTTCTCTACTAAGCATATGGGCTTAGAACCCAAATCCATATACTTTTGGAACCCCTAAAATATTTTTCTTTCAAAAATAGGGGGAAATGAATAGACTTAGAAGAAAAATGTGTTAATATATCTCTTTCTTTATACCAAGTCACAGAATATAATTTTAAGCACTTATGGAGAGGAAGGAGCCATGAAGTCAACAATGTGGCCCTGATTGCTACAGAAATGAATTATCTGAAATATCTCCTAAGAATGCACTTCAGAGACCCTCTCTACAGAGCTAAAGGCCTTGTGTATCTTCCGAGGATTTCATGACTAACTATCACTCCGTTCTGGGACTGGCAGAAGACAAAGAAGAGTTAGGATTAGACTTGGCTGGCTCACTCCAGCCTGGGGTGTTGTTACACTGCTTCCAGCAGACACAGGGCACATGGAAACTTTCTCATTTTTAAGAGTTGTGTATAGCAGCCTGTCTCTTCTTCCACAGCTGTGCATATATTGACATACATATTTAAAACCTTTATTTGTGTTTATGTGTGTGTGGGCATGTATGGCAGGGCTCATGTGTGGAGGACAGAGAACAACTTCGAGGTATCCCTGCTCCACCTTCTTTGAGACAGGGTCTCGGCCTCTGCAAATGAACTACCAGACTGCAAGTCAACGTCAGTGTAGCAGGTAGCTCACAAACTTTGGAGTCTCCTGGCTTGGACTCCCATTGATGTAGGTACAACTGGGATCACAGATGCATGTGTCACTTTGTCACCAGCTTTACATGAATTCTGTGGAATTGAACTTGGGCTGGAAGGTTCTGCAAGCAAGCATCCTTAACTGCTGAGCCGTTTCCCCAGGCCCCCAGATTGATATTAAAAAAAAAAAAACTAACAAGTTCAGAATGGACTACTAAATGCATATATTATGATGCATGTATCTACATTAATGTAACTGGGTACACAATATTAATACTGCAAAAAATTAGTTTTCATTGTGATAAAAAGTACATTTTCTCTTAGTTCACTACAAGTACCCTTGAGAATGTAAAATGATATGCCCACACAGAGACAACATCATCTAGGACATAGTCTCTTGTTCATAGAAATGATGCAATTATATTTGTCTCCTAAAAAGAAGCTTTGCTTTGTGTCTCTTTGTTCATTTACTTACTTTGGAGGTAAGGTTTCGATATCTCTGATTTCCCTGGTTGCTGTCATGGTAAATCCATCAATCACATAAAAATGCTCTTTGCCAAAGAGAAGTAACCCCTCACTGGTATCCAGGCCCTGGACTCGAGCACAGCGGTGCATGTGCTGGATCTGCAAGGAAAGTCGCAAACATTCCTTAGTGCAGCTTCTTCATTCGCAAGCAGAGAGATAGGTAGATAAAGAGAGAGAAGAGAAGACAAACAGAGAGGCTGGGTGCACCAGATCCTCCTGCCACTGCAAACGAACTCCAGATACATGCACCATTTTGTGCATTTGGCTTTACTTGGGTACTGGCAAAGTGAACCTGGGTTGGTAGGCCATGCAGGCAAGAGCCATAACCACTGAGCAATCTCTCGAGCTTAGTGTAGTTTTTTTTTAAGTTCAGATAATTTCTCTTTTTAGTTACTATTATAGTAAGCCTTGGGTTAAGGATATTACAAATCAGCATAGACTACTCTGCATGTGCCTTCAGTAAAAGGAGACAATCCAACATTCCCATCACCCACCATCCTGCACCCAGTTTTTCATATTCAGTGACAGCCTACTAGAACATCAGCATATCTGTGCTAGGTTTCAAAAGCAAGGAACAAGCTACATGAGGTCCCTGATCTCACGAAAGGAGCAAACATCAGCTTAACAGAAAAGGGGTGTGAGACATGATCAGGATAGGATGTGGGCTTTGTGAGAGAAGATGACAGGGCTTGGGAGTCCTGGGTGAATATCCAGGTTGTCACCAAAGAGTCGTAGATTTGGTGTGAGGTTCCAATTTCTTTATGCCCTTGTGCTTTTCTTCCTTGTTGGTATGCTTCTAAACATACACTGGCTTGTTGTGGGACTCAAGCAAGATAACACAAACAACTGCATTAGCAATGGCTGGTGGCGTCTTTCTCAGAGTTAATTGCCCTGGAACTGCAGTATAAATGTGTCTCCTTCACTCCCCACTTGGCTCCCCCTCCCAGGCAGACTGCTAAGCCACTGTAAAAAATGTGCCAGGCTTGGCGGGAGCTCTATTTCCTCATAGGAGGACAGGTTACTAAATCCCTCAGTGTAAGTACTGTTTTCTTTTCAAAGGGCAGTAGCTAATTCTAAACAAATAATCTTTCTTGCCTAAATTCAGTTCAACATGAATCAAAGGGAAAATCTGCAGGTAAATCAGAGTCAAACAAATATCAAATAAATGTCACTTTGAATATACTTCCTGCAGTATTCAAACTTACAGGGATTTCTGCACAAAATGCACCCATGAGACTAGAAACCTTAAAAATGAGCATAATATATACAGCGACATGGTTGCCTGAGGTTGAGGGGACAGCACTGAACAAGGACAGGCGCTTATCAAAGGGTATAAAGTTTTATTTAGAGTGGAGAATAAGTTTTAGTAATAATATTAATATTCTTGCTGCACAGTATCAGTGACACGATAAGATAAAGAGCCCAAATGAATTTTTCCCTAATGTTTACATGTCAAAAATAACAGTGGCTAGGGAGATGGCTCAGTGGTTTAAAAGGCGTTTGCTTGCAAAGCCTACAGCCTGGATTCGATTCCCCAGTCCCCATGTAAAGCCAGACACAAAAAGTGGCATAAGCATCTAGCCTTTGTTTGGCAGCAACAGGAGACATGGAACATACACGAGCAAATGAATAAATAAAATATATATATTTTTAAACTATCACATTAGGCCAGCTGTGGTGACAGACACCTTTAATCCCAGCACTCAGGAGGCTGAGCTAGGAAGATCACTGTGAGTTCAAGGCTAGCCTGGGACTAGAGAGTAACTTCTATGTCAGCCTGGGCTAGAGTTAAAAAACAAACAAATACAAGCTATCACATTCCAAAGGGGTACACAGTCATCTGTCAATCAGAAATGTACAGCTTCTTGAGTTTTCAATGCTGAGAACACAGTGAGAGAGCAGCCGCCGCCAGGTGAGGACAGAGTACTCCAGGGCCACAGAATAGAAACTTCTCTGAGCTTCAATGTGAATGGATATATTTTGATGGCTACAAAATGATTTTCTTTTTATATTTTCATTCAAGATTATTATTCAGGGCACACATTCAAATAGAAGGGCTTTAATTTTATGCCAGCTTCTTATTGCTACTTCTTGAAGTTGGATGGATCAAGAGTGATCCCAGGATCTAACATAATAGGAAGAAAGATGGCTTTTTTATGTGCGTATCTGTGTGCAGGGGTAGGTGCATGTATGTGTGTAGGCACATGTGTACATGGGTGTGTAGGTATATGTGCCTGTGTGTGCAAGAGAGAGGTCAAGGCTGGGTGTCCTCCTTTGACTGCTCTTCACTGTATTTATTGAGTCTGAGTCTCTCACTGCACACATAGTTCACCTAGTGTAGATAGCCAGCTTCCTTGGTCTCTGCCTCATAAGGGCTAGGATTACAGGCACCACTACACCTGGTATTACCTGGGTTCTAGGGATCCAAACTCAGGTCCTCACACTTAAGTAGCAATTGCTTTGCCAACTGAGCCATCCCTCCAGCCCAAGGACAGCCACTTAGAAAGTAATGATATGTAGTCCCTCTGTTTGTCCCTCCCTCCCTCCCTCTAGCCACTTTTACTGAAGGTTACTGGCTCTATTATGCTATGGGAAGTGTGCAAGGCGATGGGGTAAGGAGAAACATGCTTGCTTCTAAGTAATCAGAGGAGGAATAGGAATAATTGATTATGACAGGAGAATACAGCGTGATACATACAAGGCACTAAATGTGGAGGGAGGGACACCTAAGCAAACCTGAGAAGGAAGCGAGAAAAGTACTCCTACATCTGAGAATTATAGACATGGAAAAGGATAGGCAAAGGGGAGTTACTAAACTACAGGTTATCCAGGTGAAGCGGAGAGGGGTACTTTGGCAGAATGAACACCATGAGCACAGCACACAGCTACAGAACATGGTGGGCCAGTGAACTGCCAAGGTGCTTGGGCAACAAGGTAGTCAGGGAACTGAGCCTGGAAGGCTGGGCAGGATGTGGAAGGCTGAGTGAAGAACAGGGTTTAACTACTACTGGAGTGATTTTATATGAGAACTAGAATGATGGAGAGGTAGAAAGGCCAAGGTGGCTGAACTGCTTATCTGTACAGACTTGGAAGTGAGAGTTCTACAAAGAGCTGTGGTCTAATGATGGGGGCAGAGGAAGGAGCAAAGCGGGAAGGTCAGAACCCCCCTCACACATGAGAGAAGTGGAGGCTGGAACACCACCCTGTGAGCGTGTCTTGGAAAGGTCCTTACGGTCCCTTGCTGATGTGTGGTACCTTTTCTCCTTCCTCTAACAGGCGCAGCAAGGTGGCGTTGTCTGTCTTTTCCTCCTCTTCTATGGAGCTGCTCTCAGCAATCTGGTCTTGCAGCTGCTCCTGATTCTCTTCATCTCCTCCGTCAGGTGCAGATCGAGAACGTTTCAGAGGAGGCTTGACCAGACCTGGAGCACAGAGACCAAGAGGGCCGTGGGACACTGTGGAGGCTGCCGGGAACACCAGCTTAGTCTCCCGGAGTCTGCTATGGCTCAGGTTAGTGTCCTGCCAAGGCCCGTACATTAAAGGCCTGGTCCTCAGCTTGGAACTAATGGGGAAAAAGTGGAACCTAGTGGGAGGAAGTTAGGTTATTGGGATCCCAGCCTCTTCCTGTCTGTCTTGTGGCTGCCTTGAGTGAGCAGCTTTGCTCTTCCACTTGATGTCCACCAGCCTGGCTACTGGCTAAATCAGACCAAAAGCTAACATAAGCCTTACTCTTCAAAGACAGACCTTTTTAGGTATTTGTCCAGCAACAAAAAGCTAGCACACAGTTCCCCCAATACCTTCCATGGAGAACTTAGAAAGGTATTGCAAGGCAGCACAGTTCAGGGGTCAGCAGCAAAGGCCATGTGACCTCGGGAAGTTATTGCCTGCTTTGAACCTTGGTTTTCTACTCTATAAAACTGGGACAAGAATATTATCTACAACAGAGGATTGTTGGAGGACTAAATGAGGAAATAAGTGTAAAGTGCTTAGTATCATGCTTGGTACATAGTAAATTCTCAGTAAATGTCAGATAATGGCATTAAACAGTTCTACAGAGAACTTAGCATAACTACTAGTAAAAACTATGTTTATAGATGGATGCCAGTGAGGAAACACCATGAATAAGTAATATATGATGTCATGTCACAGAAATAAATTTTGCAGGCAGGGTTGGTGGTGCATGCCTTTAATCCCAGCACTCGGTAGGAGGATCACTGTGAGTTCAAGGCCACCTGAGACTGAATTCTAGGTCAGCCTGGGTTACAGCAAGACCCTACTGCAAAAAATTAAAAAATAAAAGATTGCATACTATATAGTAAACAGACTATAACATAGTTGAAGGCACATGCAGACTAGATCAGGTCTAACCTCAAAACAGCATTAAGTTCTTCAAATGCAAAAGAAGTTAGTGATAATGCCAGGCCCCAAAACATAGAAATAGATTTTAAAAATACTTCATTTGTTTATTTGCAAGCAGAGAGATAAAGACAAAGAGAGGGGGGGGGAGAGAGACAGACAGAATAGGCATGCTGGGGCCTTCAGCCACTGCAAATGAATTCCAGATGCATGCACCACTTTGTGCATCTGATTTACGTGGGTACTGGGGAATTGAACCCGGGTCCTTAAGCACTAGAGGCAAGTGCCTTAATTGCTGAACCATCTCTCTAGCCCAGAAATATATTTTTTTAAATAATGTATGTACAGGTCATTATTTTGCAGATTAAAGAAATATTTGACTTGTACATTTTCATTTATTTTTTTGACTTGTACATTTTGATAACTTTATTAGCAGTCATGGTAGAAGACATGAGAATCAGTTAATGATGGTGCCCAGTTGTACCATTAGAAGTGATGTTATGCCTGCTACTAATACTGCTGGAAACATTTCAGGAAAGCATCAATCAGCCTGTTAAGATCTTATCTATCGAGCATAGTTATCAGAGGTTCCACTTGGCCTTGAGAAGAGCCTTATTATCATGAGAAATAAAAACGCTACGAGCTGCACTATTTTTTAGGTGAATCAAAATCTCCAACTCTATGTCTAGCATAGCATCTTTCATGCTAGGAATTATCCCGATATTTGTGATTTTAGCTCACTTAAAGATCAAGATAATAGGGCCAGAGAAGTCAACTGCCAATGACTCAAGCCCATCATCTAACTGTGCCAAGATGAAAAGAAATAACATGCCTCGGAGACTTGTGAATTAGACAGACATGCAGGAGCAGTGTAAAAACCACGGCAACTCTTTAGGGTACTCAGGCAAAGCTCCACCCGTGGACAGGAGTTAGACAAGGCTTCAAAGAAGGCTGGTTGGATATCTGACCTGTTTGTCTCCTGGACCAGAGAGGATGTGCTAAGGTACAGATTATACATGAGCTGCAGGAAGGGGAGAGGGCGTGCATATGTAATAATATAGAATTATACAGAATCATGAAGCCCATGGCCATTTTAATCCAGTTCATTATCTACTAAGCCCCAGAAGGCTCAATTTGGGGTAATCCCTCACAGCTCATAGAAAGAAAGAACATGCATTAACAGGCACTAATAATATATTTAGTAAATGCTTTAATTTTATAAATATTTAGTTGTTAGGAACTGGCTTGAAATACCAGGTGTCACCGGGCATTCAGCCAAGAAGAACAAAGCTTCACATAGAAGGAATGTTCCCAAATTATTTCAAATCAGATGAGAGGGAGGCTGACCTTTGACCTTGGCAATCGTATCTTCGCCATGCTCTGGTTCTTGCTGAGTGGCTTCTCCCTCGGAGCTCTCTACAATGGCATCCTGGACAATGGCTGTGTTGCCGGAGGCCAGGCGCATGTAGTATTCTTTACTGTCATAGCTTATGGCTCTTCTGTACCGTGCAGGTTTCTAAGAAATGACAATAAAAATGACTCAGAATTTTTTTAAGAACTAAAATATAAGTTTTTTGAAGCGTGCTACGCTATCAAGATCGTGTCCCTATTTTTTTAGGGGATTTTCATGGACTGTCTGCAAACACATAAATCCATAGGCTTCTGCGTTACATTGGCCGATTTTAAAATTCCATTGAGTTTGTTTTTAAAATATATTGAACAATATTTATGGCTTTGTTCTTCACCAAACAGAAAAAGACATTGTCTAGCCAAATAGCACTTGCTCTCACTTCTTGGTCAGAGCACCTCCCATGCAGGAGAGAGAGAGAGCACCCCTAGATCAGAGGGCTCCCACGCAGGAGCGAGCACTGCTAGGCCAGAGCTACAGTGCACCTGTCCAGTATGGGAGGAAAGGAGCCTGAACCCTGCCCCTGTTCTGGTGAAGAAGTGAATCAGATCTGAAGGTGTCCATTCATTCACTGGCGACATTCTGTGAAAGTGCTTACTTGACAAACATGGAGGGAGAGCATTCCTTCCCACAGTCCCAGGTTTCACCAGAACTCTGAACAGGGCCAACACCTTCAGAATCACCTGCATCCTAACTCAACAGAGAAGACGCTAGATGGCACCCACTGGCTAGCCTGTAATGAGTATGTGAGACCTCCAATTTGCTAAAAGGTACGGTGTGTAAAAGAATATGACTGATTATCATAACTAAAGTGTACAGTAAGAACATATATAACTTCATTGGAAGAATTAATTGATAACCTAGAAATATAAGAAAAGAACCAATATTCTGGCATACAATAGAAGAGCACTCCTTTTACAGAATTGAACTTTATTCTAAAGACAGGTTTTTCAATTGATTTGAACTTGCTTTCTTTTTAAAAAATCCTCAACAATAAGAATGGAAAGTCTACAATGCCTGACAAAATTTAAAACTTATACAGACTCCTAAAGTCAGAATAAGACCTAGACTTTAGATTAAAAGTTAAGAAAAAAGATTAATTTGAAACATGCTTCCAAACCTTTTCCTCCACTATTCCTCTCGACCTTTTCTATAGATAAGAGTACTGATGAAAGAAAGATATGCTACTATCTGCACACTGCTCAGGTTGGGGTTGTCAGCCGGTGACACAGCAATCTCCAGCTAACAGCTGAACAACTGGGTGGGACATAGAGGCTGAAGTGTTGAACACATTATCAGACAAACTGATTCCTAATCTGAGGCCACACTGCTTCAGGCATGGGGCTGGGAACGGAGAGAGCTGCAAACAAACTGATCACGCAGCAAATGAAGAATGAAAAAGCATGCTGTGAGCCTGGATTCAAGGGTGCTCAGATGACGGAAAATAACCTTACAATTATGGGAGGATCCATCTGTTGGGAAAACAAACACTGTAATAGATTTTAAAAATCAAACCAAGAGGGAAACTTTGTACCTTAACAGTTCTGTACGAGGCATAAAATAATATTCAACTCAAAGTTGCTAATATTTTATTCAACAGAAAGAGAACTTTAGTATGCTGTAAGGGATAGCAGGCTGGGCATTAGCAAGAGTACCATCTGCCAGCACTGCTACCCTTTCAAACAATGATGACATGGTTGGTTAGTGATGGGCAAGACAATGGTTAATAGACATGGAATAATATCTACTTGGTTACTAACTTCATATACAGATCTGAACTTCAATTTATATTTTTTTCCCCAAAATACATTGAGTTTATGCACTGAGTCCTTCTGAAAACCTCAAACAATGAAAAATTGAAATAAATCAAAATTGTACTTAGAGTGATCTTACAGTTAGCAGACACTTTAATTTCCATTAGTTTCACCTGAATGAAAAAATAATTTAAAAAAGTAAAGTTTCGCATTCTCATTACCTAGAAGAATTACTGAGTAACTAAAAAACAGTTGAGGATGCCAGGCTGCCCATTACCAACATGCCCATGATTGGTTAGTTATGGTGAAGCAATGCATGGTGAATGTGAGAACAGTGTATGTCCAGCCTGTTAGTGAGTGCTAACAAAAGTAGAACACAGCTGAGGAAGGAGGGACACCAACTTTACGACTCTAAGAACCTCCCGAGGAATGAGCTCAAAGCCAGTCTTTCAAGTTAGTCCAGTCTACCATGCACTAAGACAAAAAACTCCCAGGAGTTTGCATTCTTCTGAGGCCATGTGCGCATTACCTTTTGAGGAATGATATCATCGGGTGTCTCAGGCTGTTTACTTGGGATCTCAGACTGAAAACAGGGCATTAAGTATACACACATCAGAAAAAAAAAAAACCACACACACAGAATACAAAAATAAAATTTTCTTGAGGACCTTGAGAAACATACAAGATGTATTTACCGATCTCACTTACGGGAAAATCACATGCTTTTTAACTGCATACCTAATCATTCACCATTTGTGGTTGTTTTCTTATTGACTAAAGAGCAAACTTTTCAGGAAAAGTAAGAACAGCAGTTTCAGTGCTACTGAACAGAACAAACGTAGGCACCTTCAGCCGGCTGCCACTGTCAGGGATGACTTATAGGAAGCTGTCCATTTTCAAAAGGAAACACCAATATGTAGCCAACAGAATCTCTTATTTGCTACTATCTTCTATCTTCCTCTCCCTGCGTTTATATCACCAAATCTGTGTTTAGCAAGAAGAACTCACATGACTTAAACTGTCATCTATAATATCTCCTACCACACAAAACAGAGTGTTCATTAGTGGAGAACACCGTTCCACAAAGCCCACTGTCTTACTGATACCACCAGGAAAGACAAAGTGGAAGGGAGACGGAATCTTCTTCAGTTTATGAAAGAACTATACTGATTGACAAAAAATGCAATTTCAGCAGGGTGTAGTGGGTATGCCTTTAGTCCCAGCACTAGGGAGGGAGGCCAACTTGAGACTACATAGTGAAATCTAGGTCAGCCAGGGGTTGAGTGAAAATGAATAAATAAAAGGCAATTTCTGCTGAGCCATCCAATGTGGCATCTGCATAGACACACAGACAGCCAGGACTTCTACACTGGTTATCTCCAAAATGGTTTGTGTTGAAGATGACTTCCAGCATCTCTCCCCACAGCCAACCTGAGCAGGCACAAAACAGACACTCAACTACTAGTATATTCTCAAATACCTTCCCTTTTAACAAATGACCCATACTGAAGAATAATCCTGAAAATATATGTCAATGTTCTTTATCTTGGGAGAGGTTGAATGACAAATATAGGGAATAAATCTGTTAAAATTCACTGGTTGAATCACAAAAGTCGCTTATATAGAGCAGAATAGCTTTGAACTTGTTAGGATCCTCCTTCCTCTGCCTCCAAAGTGCTGGGGTCTGTCACCATACCTGTGCTAAGGCAACAGCAAGTCATAAAATTCAATAATGGAAAAAGAAAGAAGCTGGGCATGGTGGTGCATGCCTTTAATCCCAGCACTCTGGAGGCAAAGATTACAGAGTGAATTCCAGGTCAGTCTGGGCTAGAATGAGACTCTACCTCAACTAACTAACTAACTAACTAACTAACTAACTAAATAAATAAATAAATAAATAAATGGAGTTCAAGTTACTCTTGGCTACATTGTGAGTTTGAGGTCAGCATGAGCTATATACGATCCTCTCATTGCACAAACTCAGCTCCCAAAAGTGTTTAATAAAAACCTTAATAAAATAAAGAAGCAGTCATCAGTTTAACTCTTGATACTCAAAAGTAATTTTCAGGTTGGTTCACGCCTGCCATATTCCAACAGTAGGTTTAGGGGAGTTAAAGGGAAAAGGTGACTGACTGATCTTTATCTCTGGGAAGCGAGATAAATATGATTCAGGGAGGTTAAAGAAACTGACTTTGAGTGGTGCTCATTTGCCACTGGCTCTTTGCAAAACATGCCCTTGATAAAGTCATATTTGTAATTTCGTACTCTCTTACAGAGCCCATTCCTAAATAACTTCAGGACCCAGAAAATCTGGCTCTACTCTTTTTAATGGAAAACAGGTTTTAAAAATTTGTTAATTTCTTTTAGTTGACATAGAAAGTAGGATTTTATTATGGCATTTAAAAAATTTCATTATTTATTTATTTATTTTCAAGAAGAGAAATATATCTAGAGAGAGGGAGAGAGCACCTTGTGGGTCTGGCATATGTAGGTACTGGGGAATTGAACCTGGGGCCTTAGGCACTGGAGGCAAGTGCCTTAACTGCTGAGCCATCTCTCCAGCCCATGGCATTTTTATATACACATAATGTTACCCTTTTTTTTTTTTTTTTTTTTTTTTTTGAGGTAGTGTCTCACTCTAGCCTGGGCTGACCTGGACCTCATTCTGTAGCACCCGGCTGGTCTAGAACTGGTGATCTTCCTGAGTGCTTGAATTAAAGGCATGCGCCACCACACCTGGCACCACTTTGTTGTTCTTACTGGTCCTCCACCGACCTCCTCTCCACTCTCCCCCACCTTGTTGTTCCCTTGAGTGCAAAAGTTTCAGAACTAAGAAAATTCTACAGCATTTTGAGTAGGAAGGAAATTATAACTAAAGGATACAGACCATTATTAAGTACTAAGCACTCAGCACTGGAGGAACAGTCTTTAGTGCTTTCTGTCCTGAACACACATACTTGCCATGGATAATGGCACCAAATAGGCAAACATAAGAATTTTTTTCTCTTGTTTTTTTTTTTGAGACAGGGTCTCACTATGTAGACTATATAGTCCAGGCTGGCCTCAAATTCACAGCCCTCCTACCTCAATATCCTAAGTGCTGGGATTACAGGACTGTACCACCATGCTGGGCTGGAATCATTTCTTTTTCAGAGTGATTTAACTACTATACAACTGCTGATCTATGCTCATACTATACATCACCGCTTAATAGCTTTTCTAGGTTTCTCTTTCCTACTGTAAAATTGGAATAATTATATTAGATGAATTTCCGAGGGGGTCTTAGGAGACCTAGATGAAGTGGTGGGAAGCTGCTCTGAACAGTTTTCTCGCTAGTTGTGCTCTGAAAATACAGTCATGCTTTGCTGAACAGCAAGTACTTGTCTGAGAAATGTATTATTTAGGTGATTTCCCACAGTGAGAACATCCTATAACGTACTACCATAACAGGACAAATATGCCATAACTCGGTGATAAGCACTTGTGAGATCACTGGGGTACTCAGCAATACTGATGGAAACTCAGGCACGGCCTATTAGGTCTTATTTGACTTCATAACAAGTCAGTGGAATGAGAGAGACTTCCACATTTTGAAGTTTTCTGTTTTTAATATTGTCAGAATGAATATGCCTTAAGGTGCACATTACTATTTAAACTAGTGCCTTTCAAATTCTTCAAGAAATTTTGAATTATCAAACCAAAATTAAAATCTTCATCACATCAGGTTACCTCTGAGTTGACAGAAGAGTTAGAACACACACAACATGCTGCATTCTGTAACTGGAACCCTAAACCATTTAGCCACCATTACTCCACTACTGCTCTACTCGCCTCTTGGTTTGCTTTTCTTAGATCTCCATTAGTGAAACTGGAATCTCCTCTCTATTCTGCACATGACCCTTGGCATGTGATCCAGGTGTACCCAGGGGGAAACATGTGACAGGATTCCCTTCCTTTTACAGGCTGAATACTATTCCGTTGTGATTATATGGTACATTTTTTTCAATCCATCTGTCTATTGATGGACACAGGCTGCTTCGAAGGCCTACCTTCTAAGCAGTGTTAGGACAGGGGATGAAGCCAATTGTGAAAGATTAATGGAGCCAGGGCACTGGCATCAGAAGAGAAGAGGTGCCAGACATGATTCTGAGCACATCATTAATCTGAACTAACTTAGCCCTTCCTCATTGCCCTGTGGGGGGGAACTATTATTTTTCCAGTTTAGATATAAAGAAACAGAAAACTGTAGGGTTTCCATGGCATGACCCTAGATGGTAAAAGAGCAGCACCGAGTTTTAACCCCAGGGAGTAAGGCTCTGAAGTCTGTGAGCTAAGTCCCTGCACTACGATGGCCCCTGCTAGAGATACAAGTCCGCTTCACATAGCTTCCCAGACTTTCCAAATAAGCTATTTTAGGAAACTGGCCCACCAAGGAAAACTCCATATGAAGAAGAAAGACCTGAACAAGCCGCCACAGACGCTCAGCCCTGCAGACTCACCGCCACGTTCGTCTCCTGCTCTGTCTCGGGGACGTAGGGATAGTGGTTATAGAACATGTCGTTCCGCACCATCTTCTTCCTCATTCTGCAGGGCCCTTCGGTCATCTCCAGCATCCACTTGTCCAGGTGGGAGCCGATGGGTGGGCCCCACAAGCCTCGTTCCCGCAGCAGCTCACACTCGATCTGGCACCATTCCTCCGTCACGTACTTCAGGGCATTCTGCTGACGCTGGTGAGGAAGGAAGGGCAATGACCGAAAAAAGTATAATCGTCTGGAATCATGTCACTAGGAAATAAACTCAACCCAAGTAATTCAATCAGTGTTACAAATGTAAAACTACACTTCGTAGTGGTTTGAACTGTTCCCATTCTTATTTTTATTTATATATAATTATTACTGTGTATTAAGCAAGGTGGAATTCACTGTGACTTGACAGTGATTATTTTAGTGCCAAGTAAAGGACAGCTACATGGAGAGTAGTTCACAGACAGGACCGAAGGACAGGGAGCAGGGACACCTGAGCTCACAGCCTGCCCCGAGACAAGGGAAACAGAGTCTTCCACACGCAGGCATGCAGGCACCTCTGTGAGCGAGTGCTCACCTCCCGACAGTCATTCATACACACGAATGCAGGCACTGGTTGTGACCAGGCATACTTACCTCCTGGTATTCCTTATGCTGAGTGTCCACTAGATCACGGACAACAGCAATGTGTGTGAACATCCACTGAGAAATCTCCTAACAGACAGGTAAAAACACAAAGGGTCTTAATATTTTATGGAGATTCTGGAAAAAAAAGAGTTAATTACTTTTGAAATTAATGCTGAACTGTTAGCTAAAACTCTGTCGCTGTGTATCCTACAGAAAACAAAAACCAAAATGCGATATTATACAATAGTATAGGTGGCTGTATGGTGGCCACAGGTCTGCGGTCCCCACCCAGCATCACAGCAGCAGCTTCTGAAGTGTCTTCAGCACCTTCAGGGATGGGTTCAGCTGCAGAGAGCCACCAGGCAGCCCCACAGGCAATGACTAGCTGGTCTGGAGGTGCAGAGGCTCAATGATTTCTGCTCCATGCAAGTCAATTCTGACATCTCGTTCCATTTAGTCCGGCCAGGGCTGGGACACTGCAGCCCGCCATTTCCCTGAATCTAACTGAATCCCAACAGCACCCCTAATATCTATTCAGCACATCAAACTCCATCTCAGCTTCCTAGAAAACCCAATGTGGCACAAACATATGGGCGACACATGCCAGTTCTCTCAGACCCTTTTCACAGCTGTTACGACTCAAGATCATGAAAGACGTACATGAGAAGGCTGGTGGAGGAGGTAGAGAAAGTGAAAAAAAAAATCAATCACAAGAATTTCCAACAAAATTATAAAAAATAAATGACTTGTTTATTGCCTTAAATTTTCTATAAATATCAAAGATGGAAAAACAGAAGAATCTATCTAAATTGTCTGCTTATGAAAAAGATGTGTGTCCACAGTATTGATACTGGCAATTTCATCATGATAAAACAAAAGACTCCAGTAATGTTAACGCTCTCTCTGCTACAGTAAAATGCAGACACACTCTATTACTAGGCAGCTGTTTGCAGCTGTTCACAATACTATATAAGCACAATTAAACCTTGCCACAAACTCCTCGTGACATCAGCACAGCAGCTCAGCCACGTACCTGGGTGGAAAGACTGTGTTTGTTAAGACCACTTTCCTTTCGGTTTCTTCTTGATCCTGTTAACTTGGAAAGACCGAAGCCACTGCTGACTCGAGAAAGCTTGGATTGCGTGGTGGGCACTAAAGCTTCTCCTCGACTTATGCATTTCTTTTCATGAGCTGTGAAATTAAAAGGTTACTTTATACTTATTAAGTCTTCTTTTGCTATCTTCCCATTGCGGTTTCCAGTCCCAATCCTGTAGAGCAGCCTCCCTCATCATCCAGTCTTGCTTTCTGTAGCTTCAGCTCCTTGCAGTCAACCGCAGTCTGAAAACACTACTATACTGCAACTGTAACAAGGAGTTACTTTGAGAGACCACATTCAAAGAACCTTTTTGGTTTGCTTGTTTTTCCCAAGTAGGGTCTCTCTCTAGCCCAGGCTGACCTGGGGAATTCACTGTTTAGTCTCAGGGTGGTCTTGAACTCCTGACAATCCTCCTACTTCTGCCTCCCTAGTGCTGGGACTAAAGGCGTGCCCCACCACACCCAGCTCTCAAACAACTTTTACTACATTATATTGTTATATTGCTCTCTCATTACTTCTTCTTCTTCTTTTTTTACTTATTATTCTTAATCTCTGTGTCCTGGGTTCAATTTGTAAATTAAACTACAGTAGGTTTAAAGATATAGAATAAAAAGAACATGCATTAGGATCCAGTACTATCTTTACTTTTTGTTTTATTTTTGTTTTTTAGAAAGGGTTTCATATAGCCCAATCTTGATGCTCTCTAGCCCAAGGCTTACCTTGAACTTGCTACATAACAAAGATGATCTTGAACTTCTAAATCTCCCAAGTGCTGGGATTACAGGTGCGTACTGCCATGCCCTGTTTATTTGGTACTGAGAATCCATTCCAGAGCTTCTGGCATGCTAGGCAAATACTCTACTAACTGAGCCAGATCCCCAACCTTATGTTCACTTTTCCCTCTCACTATGGGTGGATCTTGAGAATGTAGCACCAGCAGAGAAATGATACGGTTATCAAAAGGCACATAGAAGCTTCATATGGTTAATCCTTTGCTACAAAGAATGTTTGGAGATTAGCCTGGGCTGTGAGCCCTTGTCTCAAACAAAACAAGTAGGACAGAACATAGATGCAGATATTTCTTTAAGATCTGAAAAACTTATTTGTTGCTGATCCTGTTGGAGGATAGCTACTTTAGAATTATTGTGTTATATTAGGTTTGAATGAACCAACTCTCCAATAATATACACATTTATTTAATAAGAATGAGTTTGTTTTTTTTTTGTCAGTGACAATTCACAATCCCTTGTCAAAAACATTTGTTGTTGGGTATATTTTGGAACTCAGATCATTGTAGATTTTTTCAAAGGCTATGTATTACACACACTGCATAACGTACCACTGAGAGTCAAAGATAGTAAACTTTAATTTAGCAGATTCATGTAAGGATATTTGTACCAAATAAGATAGGATTAGGTTTTGGTGCCATGTGAGTTTTCCACCAAATTAATGAAAGGCCTCTGGGTTTTAAGGGCTTTTTAGATTGAAGTTAAGAAGACTGTAGACTCAGAGCTAAGACAGTGGCCAGGCTACAGGTGTTAGCAACATTACTTTCTACACACACATCTTTTTTGTTTTGTTTTGTTTTTCAAGGTAGGGTCTCGCTCTAGCCCAGGCTGACCTGGAATTCACTATGTAGTCTCAGGGTAGCCTTGAGCTCATGGTGATCCTCCTGCCTCTGCCTCCCGAGTACTGGGATTAAAGGCGTGCGCCACCACGCCCAGCTCTACACACACATCTTAATGTGCCTTAGATGTGAACAGGACAGGCAAATCTCAGTGCAATTATCCTAGAATGTTCCGTTGTGCTTTCCATAATCATGTCTTCACAGGACTGTTCAGTCACACATCCAAAGTGCAAGCATAGACCATAGTCAGAGTGTCTGGGGCCTTCTTACCCAAATGATTCTGCCAGCATTTCAAGCCAGCTTCTTCAATGAGCGGCCTTGCTACAGCTATGTCCACGTGGCCCCTGTCGTTCACAGGCAGAGTTACTTTGAAAAGCTCCTCTAGGACTTGTTTCTTGCTGTGGATCAGCTCAGTCCAAACTCTGTTGACAGCTTTGATGAGAAGCTGACGCCCTAGAAAGTGAAAAAGAGGACTTGATCAAAATGCAATATAAACGTTCTTTTTCTTCATCTTACATCTAGGAGTTTCAGTTATAGTATTTAACTGTTAAACAAAACAACAACGAAAATAACAAATTATATCTAGATCAGTGAAAAGGGTTTTTAAAATAAGCATAACTAAGTTTTGGCTAGTTGGAGAACATTTTGGAAATCTTTGCATCCATATGTATTTTTAGTTATCAATTGAAATTACCTAATTACGTAATTTCTAGATAAAAACTTACACCCCATTTAAAAGTTCTCAAAGTGCCTCCTACCCGCCCCCCCCCCCCCCACTGAGCCATACCTGGGCTAAGCAAGTACTCTACCAATGGACTATATGCCCTATGTTCTTTAAAATTAATTTTTATTGTATTTTTAAATTTTACTATGGGGTTTTCATACATATTTGTATTTGTAAATTTATTTATTCCTCTCCTCAGCTGCCCCCTGAGCACTTCCCCGGAGGGTCTCCCTCCTATCTGAACATTCCTCCGGCCTGCTTTCATGACACATGTATTACTATTTCTCTAGACATTCCCTCTCTGCTAAAATCTCCCCTCCTCTCTTTCTATTTTCATGACTCACACACACACAAATTTAAATTCCACATTTGAGAGAAAACATGCAGAATTTGTCTTTCTGAATCTGGTTTATTTCAGTTAACATAATGATTTCCAGTTTCACCATTTTCCTGAAAATGTCATGTTTTATTTATGCTTTCATTTGCATAGAATCCCATGTGTACTTCCTTTCTGTATTCATTCATCTGCTGATGGATGATATCTCAACTGGTTCCATTTCTGAGTCACTGTGCCTTGCGTAGCAATCAACATGGATGCACTGCATCTCTGTGGCATACTGACTTAAGAGTCCTTTGGGCAAATACTCAGTAGTGGTCACTTTTAGTGTCTTGAGGACGATCCACACTGACTTCCACAGAGGCTGCACCAGCTTGGACTTCCCCCAGCAGTATATTAGGATTCCTTGTTCACCCTCTTCTCGCCAGCATTTGTTGCTTTGCTTTCTTGATGATGGCCATTCTGACTGGGTGGGATGGATCTCTATGTTTAAAGTAACCTTAAAACTAAGTTAGCTGCTCTTGAATATTTTACGAAAGGAAAGAGATAGTAGATTTGTACTATTAAATGTGGCCTTGGGAAGCCTTGCTAACTGGTGAACTCCTCTAGGCCCATCTATCTGCAACAAGCATCTGAATCCCAGGAGAGCTTGTGACCACAGACCCCCTCCCCAATCTCTCATCCCAGAGAATCTAATCAGAGATCAGAGTGTGGCTGGAGGATTTGCTGCCCTCTCAAGTTCCTGGATGACACGGATGGAGCTGGGCTGTGGACTGATTTGAGGAAGCACAGTTGTAGACTGCCAGTTCCTTGTGAGGGTATAAGCACCGATTATTCAGATGAACCTCAGTTTGGGGATCCAGAAATTATGGGAGAAAAAGACAAGATAAATAATTGCTTAAATGAACAAAGGAAAGAAAGGATGAGCTCCAGTCTTTTCAAAAATGAAAGCATACACAAATCACGTGGTGCAGCTGTAAGACAGACCATATCAGAGTGGCCTCAGCTTTAACCCTGATTGCAAGAAAATAAGAATGGATCCACATGCACACTTCAATGCACAATACTTACAAAACATGGCAGGGGCAAGGAGATCAGTGCCATTTCAAGGCCAGCTTGAACCTGATAGTGAGTGAGTTCAAGGTCAGCCTAAACTACTAAATAGTGAAACCCTGTCTTAAAACAAACAAACAAAATGGAATAAAAAGGTGGACTGACAAGCTCTCTCTGGTAACATTCATCTCCAATGGGGAAATGCCCGAAACCACAATTAGGGAGTCAGCATCTGCCTCATAAATGCCAGTCTCAGATGTTCAGCTTTAGTACTTTACTCATCTTGACACAAGGAGATAGTTTGTGGGCATGCTGGTGTATGGACAGGCTGACTTGTCAGAATAGTTATTAATGTTAGTAGGCTTGGAAACCAATGTTTCTTATTATATCTAAAACCTAAAAATGAACAAAAACAACGAAACACCCCACATCAGCGAGGGAACTTCACCTTCACTGATATCTTGGCTGTAGCCACCATCTGGTTCAATATCAGAGGGAATCATGATGTGCCACGTGGTCATGCGTGCTTCCGCTTCCAGTCCAAATCCGTCCACACTGCTGAAAAATCCCAGTCAGATTAGACAGTTTGAAGACATGACTATCGCTTAAACGACTGAGTACTCTGCAGACACATGTAAGCACTGGCCCCATCCCAACACTTCACTACTGCCAGGCAGACATTCCGCAAGTACAAAAACAGCCTCTTGGTTTACCACAAAGATGCTATTTTTAAGAGATTACCTCAGAAAGCCGCTTCCTGACTGTAATTAATCTCCAGGATCAAGATGATCATCTTAATATTTAAGATACTTTTAGATTAGTATTGTCATTTTTACCTTAAAAAGTTACCAAAAGTCATATAACTGAGAACACACCCATCTCTCCCTTCTTTGCCACAAAACACTATACAGATTTATTTCTCCCAACCATACTTGTCCCCATTCTCCTGTCTGGCCCAATCAGGTCTCAAGCTGCAAGTGAGCAGGTTTCCCTCTAGTTGAGGGCCCATAAGGTACTCTCCCAGCATTTGCTGCTCTACAGAACACTCATCTGGCTTATACTTTTCTATTCAAGGTCAGCCACAGGCTCATTTACATTTCCCTTCACCTCTAACTCAGTTCTTGCCCCAGTAGTCACTGAAGATACACCTGCCAAATAATCCAAAGAAAATACTAATTTTACCCACTTAATGTACAGCACTGTACTGGGATTTTTTTTTTTAACTTTTTAATCTTCGAAAGTGTGCATTTTATTTGCCTTAGAAGCAAAGTTCCTTCTTTAAATTATGAGTGGCATACGGTGAATTATGGAAAAGTTTCAAGATGCAGAAAAGTAAAGGGAAAAACCCTTATTATTTCTTTCCAAAGGTAACAGTTACATTTACCTTCGTCATAAGATACTATATGGAACAAGGGAAAGGAAAAGAGAATGCTCTTCTCACAACAGTAAACACAGGGCTCTGACTGAATGTACCAAAGACAAAGTCACAGCCATGACACTTACCTTCCAGCATGCAGGTTAATCAAGCAGTGTGCAAGACAACTGATGAACTCTTGGTCATGGTTCCCAGGCCCCAGAATCAAGTTCCTGTTCACAGTAAGGACCCTGAGCGAGTCCAGGAGAGCGACTTGCTGAGGAACAGTCTTGTGTGCCCGCGAGAACTGGTACAGGATGGTCCTGTTGAGGCAGTGGTACACGGCATCCAGCGACAGCCCCTGAGATCTTCTCTTTGACTGAGACATGAAGGGGAGGGTCTTAGTAAATGGACAGAGATGTAGACCTGCTTATCATTCAGATGTGAACTCTGAAAAGCTGAGTCCTAGCACTGCTCTTGCTATGAGGGAGTCAGAGCCCAGAGACACAGAAACATAACCCAAGAATGAAGAAGTGTAAAACAAGTAGCTCCAATTGGGGGGGGGGTCACCAACACTTCTGTGGGGCACAGTAGCCTCTCCAAGAATGCACTGTGGTCTGATAGAAGCTTCTACCAAACTAATTTTGTTAACATGAATAATTCCTATGCAAATTCATTGAAGAGAGTACCTAAATTTTGGTGAAAAAAATTTGATGTTCTAGTTTTATCCTCTCACTTAAGACTTTTTCTAGTTTGCTTAACTTCAGATATATGTCCTCAAAGATTGTAGGTGACAGGAGAGCCTGTGTGCCTGAACCGTATGCTAATAAAATAGGGTGGTAGTATCTCCTAGTTTCTATGCCTGTTGGTGAAAAAGATTAACCACTTGTGCCAAACCATACAAGTTCCTTAGTTGAACATACACAAAGATTAAAAAAAGAAACTGACATCTTCAAAGGAACACAGACCACAGTGGTCATTTATAGAGATCCAACTGACAGAGGAGTATTTTCTCAATAGCAGTTCTTCGTGCTGTATAAGCCTTTACACATTGAAAGTTATATTGTAAAAACTTATCCAATACATCAGCTTCAGGTCAGCAAGAGTAACACCAGTAGGGAAGTCAGAGAAAGACAGACCATAGCTTGAGAAAACCAGGCAATTTTATAAGATGAGAGCTGGTAAGGAGAGAGGGTTTAAAACCATATTTTTATTCACTTTTAATAAGTTCACCTTTATGTTAAATGTTAACATTCATTATATTTTGGTTACACTTATTTCTAACAATTTTGGCAATGGGAAGAAAAGCTTATTGAGAGTAAAGTGTGCACTTTACAACTAATGAGAATGATGGATTTAATTACCTGTGCAATCAGTTGAATGATAAAGTCTATAAGAAGCTTAGACTCCTTGTTGAACACGCCTTGCCACAGCTTGTCCACCACACGTTGTGTGAAATAAAACACATTGTGGACCAGCACCTGGTAGCTTCCTCCACTGGTAATTGGCAGAGATGCGTCCTCTCCTAAATTCAAATGAGGAAAAAAGAATCTAAGAAAAACTAGTACCTCCTGGCACAAAACCTCAAAGAAACCAGGGTAAGGAAAAAGTGAGCACTTAGGAAATATGACCACAGCTCTTATGCACTATTTTCAGAGAATGATGCTCATGGCTAGAAATCACGATAAATGCTGGAAAAAATATTTTCTGCAGGGCAAGTTTGTGGGTGGAGACTCTTAACACCTAGAGTCTGAAGTAAGTAAACCATTCTTCAGAGAAGACTAGTAGGGACACAGTATCTCCATTTGAAAAAAATTAAATCAACTGTTAGCTAAAGATGGATTGTATGTGAGTAATAAAGTAAAAAAAAAAGCCCATCAAACAAACTTCTATACTGGGTATACTTTTAATAAAGGGAGAACCTTCAGAAACATTGGGAAGTCAAGCAGACTCAATGGTGGCACCAAGGAGTGCCCAACACAGCCACTCCTTTTAAGGCTACCTAAGTAAGATTGATGCACTGCTATGTGCACACTGCTTCCAGACCATTCTTCTATCTGAATGCCCACTAAGACCCTCCCTAAGCCATTCCATACAGAAAGTATGGAACCTGATTATTAGACCATCTAACTTTAAATTGTCCTGTTAAACAAATACTTCATTTTGTGTGTTTTCAAAATTTATTTGTAAGGAGAGAGAAAGAGAGAGAGAGGATGAGGAGAAATGAGAGAGAGAAAGAGAGAGGGAGAACAGGGCAGGAAATGGGTGCACCAGGACCACTTGACACTGCAAATAACTCCAAATGCATGCGCCACTTTGTGCATCTGGCATTATGTGGGCACTGGGGGATTGAACCCGGGCCACTGGGCTTTGCAAGCAAGTGCCTTCAACCACTGAGCAATCTCTCCAGCCAATTTTTGTGTCTTTATGTGGTATGAATAATCTCACTTGAGAAGAACAGGTACAAAAGTGTGACTTACCTTCAGTCACATGTTCAGATAATGCTAAAGATTACCTGGCAAATTTTCTTTGGAAAAAATGTGAACTGAACAGCACAGCACAGCACAGAGGTTCTGTGACTCATGATCACCAAGAACTCAAAGTATCACCTAAACTAAGACTTAATTTTAAAAAAATGTGCATTCTGAGACAGTCTTGCTATGCAGCAATCCTCCTGTCTCAGCCTCTCAAGTGCTGCTGGGATGAAAGGCATGCACCACAATGCCCAGCTTTAAATCAATAATTTTCCTTCTCCAAAAAATTCTAATTTTGTCTTATATATAGAGTGACCCCATTGCAAATGCATCAAGCACTGCATTTTGATTATTAGATATAGATGTATTAAAAATATCCCCATGCATTTGACTTTATCCCCTAATGAATTATAAAGACTAACATGCATATGCCAACAATTTCACTACTCAAGAGACATGTGTGATGCACACATACATAGTCGCTATGAATAATAGCATTTATAGTAATTTTATTTAGAGGTGTCTCTCACTGGAAACTTTCACATGTTTGTCAACAATAAAATGAATGAACTCACATACTCATACGATATAATACTATTCAATAAAGAAAACAAATGGACTTTTGCTACATGCAAAAACATGGGTATATCAAACCCAAAAAAATGTTGACTATAAAAAGTTAAACTGAAAAGAATGGAGAAAAGAGATGAATTTAAAAAGGAGATAAAAGTTGGAATTTATAGAGTCAAGTGATTATTATACAGGTACTTTTAGAAAATAAAAATAGAACACAGAATTACCCAATAACACATCAGCTGCAAGCAAATGGTCCATCACACTATCCAAAATGTAAGTCTGAAATTCTTTTTGCTGCGTTCTTGTAGATCTTTCAGGGGAAGCCTATATGTATATATAAGAAATTAGAATTAGAAAGAGACCTAACTTCAAAAGATCAGGGCTCCACCATATTCACATTATAAAACATGCAAAACGACGAAAGAAATTCTACTGGAAAATTGGAAACAATGGGATGAGGGAGGTTATTTGTGTGTATAACCTTGTTTGTTTATAACCTTGTTTTTTTGTTTTTGTTTTCTTGAAAACCACAAAACATTAAATAATGTAAAGCAGAAGTGAAACATCACCTCTGAATCCATTCTTTCCAAATCCCTGCCCTGAACAATGTATTCAGTAAATACTTAATAACTGCTATGATGCCTCATTCACAGAAAAGATCTGGCACTTTTTGAGTAAAATACAGATAAAGTAAAGCACAGAGTCATTAAAGCAAACAAAAAAGCGCAAGAAATGCAGTTTATAGTAAAGAGCCTTCGATGGGGATGAAAATATTCATAACAAATTAGGCAAGCAACTTAGGGCCAGGCTTCATGGATGTCAAGAGGGAAGAAAACTATGGCTTTTTGTAGTACTTTTTTTTTTTTTATAAAAGGAAGCACATTAGACTGCCAGTGAGGATGTTTTCTATGAACAATGTTGGACTGTGGATCGTGAACCGATGACAGTTTTCTTAAGTCTCATCTTGAGCAAAAGCTTAGAGCCTAGCCTTGAACCACACTGGCATTAGGGTCTCTAGCAGCCTAAATTTCCAAACATGTAGCCTGGTAAGTGCAAGGCACTGGGAAGAATGGTAACGAAGGATTCTTTCATCATCCTTCTCAAATGCCAGGCCAGCTAGGCTACCAAACAATTCAAGATCTATGTTTAAGTGCAGGTACAAACACTGTGTCCAAAACCTTGGGAGTCTGAGGTTGAGTAAGGTGTGTAGGATGGTAAGGATGCCAGCACCTTGGAGACTACAGTCCTCACTCGGAACAACTCAAGGTATCAGGTAGAAGTGCTAATGAGTAGGACCAAGACCAATCAAAAAACTTTGGTGTGTAAAACAGGGACATAAAACTGAAGTGCTTTATTCCTCAACAGCACCTCTTTTTATTTTATTTTTTTAAAGTTTCTTGTTCCAGAAGGATTTGGGGCTGTCTCAGTCATCAGCAGGATGTTAATCCTCTAATTCTTCTCACTTACTCTTTGATAGAAGTGATGATGACACAAAATTTACAGTTGCTATTGGCCCTGTTGCCTAGTTCAGTCTTGCTGAGATTTAAAGCAGCCTTCCTTGTGAAGGACTCAAGATTTATGAATGCATCCATCAGTGACTCTTTATTTCACTGCAGTACTCTCATGTGCCAGACACAAGGCTGGTACATACATTCACGTTGTTTAATAAACCGATGCTAACATCCCTAGTTTACAGACAAGGTAATAGTCACCGTTAGGATTTGAAGTCCAATTCTTCTGACTATTGTTCTGTCCACATTAAACACTGTGGCCCTGACACATAATACCCTGCTTAGAATGACTGGTTCTAAGTTATGTAAGTGATTCCTTGCCTCCCCACCCCACCAGGGTCTTGCTCTAGCCCAGGCTGACCTGGAATTCACTATGCAGTCTTAGGCTGGCCTTAAATTCATTGTGATGCCTCCTACCTCAGCCACCCAAGTGCAGGGGTTAAAAGTTTGCACCACCGCCCCGCCAAGCGACTTCTTTTAGTTATCAAAGTGAGATGCTTTCACCTGAGCAAGGTGTGGTGTTTAGTCTGCAATAAAAAAGCTAACTGCATCAACCACTAGAGGGAGCAATCTGTCACACTACTGAGAGCTGGCATCCATATTCCCAGAAAAAGCAGTCTCTGTATGATTAAGTCCTCCACATATTCCAAGGCCTGGGCAAAGCCCCTTTGTCCACACTTATGTGTGGACTTTAGTGAAGACTAAAAGAACACGAATATATGAGCAAGGGATCTTGTATTTTCTTTATAGTGACTTTACTAGGCAGACACACTGTTGTTTCCGGTCTTTTTCCCAGTGTTACTTTGCTCTACCAAGATAAAACCCAGGTCCTTGACCATTCTAGATAAGCGCCCAAGACTGTACATGTCCTAGCTCTAGGCGAACATTTTTTAATGGTTTTCAGGGATGGTTAATTTCTAGAGCCAGCAAGAAAGACTTTTAAGGCATACAGAACTCTCACTTTCTGATGCCTCACTGGTTCCTTTCACTCCCAGGAGGAGGGACCAGCAACCCAGAAGTGCACTACTTGGGGGGAAATTTAAGGAGTGTGTTGAACATCTACTATGTGCAGAGCTCCATGTCATTAGCAGCATTGGATACTAGTAGTGATAACAGGCAGCAATGACAGATGAACAGGATTTGAGGGGAGAGATTGAAAAGAAATGCCAAGGGGGCTGGAAAGATGGCTTAGTGGTTAAGGCATTTGCCTGCAAAGCAGAAGGACCTGAGTTCAATTTTCCAGTACCCACCATAAAGTCAGATACAAAAAAAAAAAAAAAAAAAAGCCACACAGAAAATAAATGCCAGTATGAGCTCTGAATGTCCAGGAGCAGGAGTGTCATACACATCCTATTGCCTCAACCTGCTTTAGAAGACAGAGTTCTGGGAGCACAGCCATACTTACTGCTCTCTGTGTTGTCTCTGTGCCTTTTCTAGTTGAACATCTGTGACACAAGCAAAATGGCCTGCAGAGCCCAAAATAATTATTTGGCTTTTTATGGGAAAAGTGTGCCAATTTCCAGAAAAGGAGTGAAAAGGATGAATTACAGATGTGCTTGCTTCAAGGAATGGGAAGAAGAGGAAGAAATTGACAGGCCTACACTAGGCACTCGTGGGATGAACACCTTTCCAGCCCTGGGTATATTCTGCCCGTTGGAAGTATCTGACCTAGAACTTAATTGGTTATTAAGGCTCTAATTATAAAAGCAATACAGGTAGATTATATTTGCAAGTACATTATATTATTTCTTTGTCTTTACCTCTAACAAAAGATCAATCAAAGGTGTCTGCTTGCTGGCGGGGGTCAGACAGAGGTTGTCTATTATTAAGACCCGCATGAAGTCAAAGACAAACTTTTTGGCTGGATGATTGGTCAGATACGTCTTGGTTCCCACGTTGCAGTACTCTGACTGGCTCCTGTTCATCCCTGTGTCTGCAGCGAAGGCTTTAAACTCCTCTGCTGGAGAGCCAACTTCATCATCAAGGTCAGTCACCTGGGGAAATCAAGCGGTGTTTACCTGTGTGTGCAGCAGTAGCATTCTCCTTTGGCCTTGACCTCCCATCAGACAGGTCAGTGCACGATCTCACTCTCCATTTGTCCCTAGCACTGAAGGTAGGAGACTGCACTGTGCCATCCTCACCATATGAGCTTTCTAAGGAACCATTACGAATAAAGCTGCTTTATTTGGGTGTGTAAGTCCACTATGGGTAACCAACTTCATATACATGAAGATGACCTGTGCACAGCTAAGCCTACCTTCTACCATGAGAAGTCAAATGTCATGGAACTTCAGACAAAAATCTGTCATAATGGGGATACCTAAAAGTTAACCCATTTTGTTCAAGTGAACAAAGAAAGCCCAAATGAGCAAAACAGCAAAACTATTGCCAATTTTAAGCCAAATAAGAGAGAGGGGCAAAGTAGAAAACAAATGAAAAAAGGAAAAAAATAGTTAAATATTATAGAAAGTTGTATTTTTACCAAAAATAAGAATTCTAAGATTATAAGAAAACTGGAATGCTTTTCATATGTCATCAAATCCCCACAATTTTTAAAAAGCTAATTAATTAATAAATAGCATTTCAGCTTTATTAGAGAAAACTTAGCTTGGAGAAAGCAGTTTATTCCCAATTCTACAGAGTATGAGAGGAGTAAGAGGAACAGCCCAGATGCCTGAGGTGCTATAGAGAGTCACTATCTGGGCTGGCTTTAAAGGACAGATGTATACATGGTATGTGTGACTGTGGTCTAGTAACTTTCTAGTACGTTAGAACAAGGTTAAAAAGTTAGGCCAAGTTCCAAGAGTTGAGCAGAAGAAAAGAACCATGTATTCCTTTACGAAGACAATCAACTCTGATTTATTTGTAAAAACTAAATTTGGTAAATATCTAGTTCCTGAAGTAAAAATAAATCAATTTGGCTTGGCTGGAATTCTGCTACCTATAAAGAACATGTTATAACCACATGGCTGCCGTCATAGTGAAAAGAAACAATAGAGGAACTTCTGGAAGAGGGAGAGGTCAGTCACTGACAGCGGACCCCCAAGGGGGGTGAGGGAAAGCAGGAAGCAGGGCTCACTGCTGCTCCAGGGGAGCAGAAGCAGACAACAATGTACAAGGTGGTACAGAAAGTGATGGAAATGTAATGTGGTCAGAAGCTTAAGAGACTGGTCAAAAAAAAAATCTGCTAACCACCGGAGCAGATTTTTTTTCCAGATTGACCTATGCATCCCCTTTCCTACCATCTCTGAGTAAGGCCGAAGATTGAAGGGGAAGACAGTTGCTGCCAATGCACACAGGAAGTCAGGGCTCATCCACATGGAGGCGAGGTCTGGCACATTGTGATACAGGTACCTGAAGAACTGCATCAGGGTCACTGGGTACTCTCGGAGCCAAGACCCCTCTTCTTCTGACTGCCATGGCTGACAGAGGACAGGAGAGGAAAGGATATGTTAGAGAAATCTGCTCTTCCAGAAGGAACTTTAGGAGTCAACTGGTAGCTGACTTTGGTGACAAATGCCTGCTAGCATAGCGCTTGAGAGGTGGAGACAAGAAGATTAGTTCTCAACCTTGGCCACATAACAAATATGAGGTCAGCCTGAGCTATGTGAAACCTTGCCTCAAACAGCAATTAAGCAAAACTAGAAATAGCTACTACTCACACTGAAGGCATCAATGGTCTAGAACTCTTAACCACACACAAGCAAAGATATTTGCAGGCTTATGTGTAAACTAATCTAGAAGTTAGCTGAACAAACAAAACCCATACTCCTAGACAAGGAGGGATGATGACACTGTGTTTTGGTCAGAAGCTCGAAAGCTCAGCTAATGACAGCCAGTGGCTTTTGTGATCCTTCCTCATCAATGTAGGCATGACTGCACCAGAGGCTGTTCACCTTCATGCTGCCCAACTGTGTATCGTGCCAGGGAACTAGGGGTAAGATGGGAGATGGAGAGGTCCCTTCATCTTTCTGATACTGATATTGCCATCATACAACATAGCAACAATATTAAGCATTATACAATAACAATAATAAGAATATATATATATATAGATATACATATATATAAAATATATAAAAGCATGTTTATGAAAAGATATCAAATTAAGAACTCCAAAGTTTTCTAAATTAATACATTAAAAGGTAAAACTCTGTTCTCTATGGCAGAATAATAGTTTTGACTGACATCAGATTTATCGGGTACACAGAATTTGAGGCACCTCATTGAATATTGTTTCTTAAAACTCAATCCTAAATTGTGTAAGCAAGCTAAGTCATGATTCCCATATTCCTGGAAGATAGAGAGGAATCCTTTATTCTTCTAATTCTTCATCTCTCAGTGAGAATAATCACAACAGAAAAGGCAAAAAGTAAAGCAAAACTTGTACTGTTAACATTTTTAATCTTTCAATGCATTATTTTAGAAGATCAATATGTGATTGTAAACACATTAAAAATATACCATGCTTGTCTATAGACTATCCCAATCAGTCCTCAGATCAAGCATAAAGGGTAAATTCCATTATTCCAGACTCTTAAATGAGCATGCTGCAGCACAGAGAAGTTAGCATGGCTAGAGTCCCCTAAATGGGAGCTTGGGTTCCAGAATCTGTGGTCCTCTGCCCCTTACACTGCTGGGACAGAATCTAGGGGAAACATTCCCACTGGGCAATGGTTTAGCCTCAGAATCTACAGTCTTAACTCCAGTGTGTTAAGAAAACAGTTAGAGAGGGGTTCTAGAGACCATGCGGTGCACAAAGAACAAAATGATTCCTCTCCACAGAAACGAGCTTCTGAGGCAGGTGGACTCGCAGAAGCTCTCAGCACCTCGGGGACTTACTGAGTTCAGCATGCTGCGGAGCATTCCCAATAATAAAAAAGCAGCTTCAGTACAGACGTTGTGGATAGAAGCGACCACAGTGCCGCTGGAAGCAGGCACCCCAAAGATGAATGTCCAGATGGAATCCAAATCAAACTGCAAAGTTCAACAGGATTCAAGATTAGTCACTAGGATTTTTTTTCTTCGGGAGATCCTTATAAATTCTACTATTCTAAAATTTCTTTGAAACTACTCTTTTGAAGTGAATAATAACAGAGCACTGTTAACCTTCTACATTTCAAAACTCAGGTGGTAACATTAACGACATCCTATAGGTTATCTTCGCAAGTAACTACATTTAAAATATTGCTTTCTGCCTCTTCTCTAAAGTAAACATACAAAATAAAATACATACTCATGAGCAAAGATGAAATTATGGATGCAATGATTTTAAGCAAGGTCTTTTTTTTTTTTTAAAGAAAAAAAAGCACAATGAACTCACTTTTTCCCCATTCTAAGGAAGGTTCTCATCCAAATCGATGTTACATACAGGTAAGATGCCCCAAAGTACAATCAACAAGGAAGTTTACTCAGAGCAGTTTTATGCAACACTGTGTTTTGAAACTGCGTAAGCAAATAAGCTTTGCTAAGCCCGAGCTTCCACCTTGATCTAACGTATGGTACAGCCTACGTGATTTCACTTAAAAGGTTTTATCAACTACTACAATTGATTTGAATAGCAGTTGGCATCAGATGGAAGCAAAGTTGAGTTTACAAGCTAAATTCCTATATCTTTATGGAACCACAGATATAAATAAGCCACATAGAGAAAACTATAATAGTCTTAAAAGTCAAATAAAGGCTTACTGTCTTCCTGAAAATGTGGATGTTATCTCACATTAAGAAATAAAAATACCTTTCTAATCAGAACTTACACCCGCTGCTTTTATTTTTAATTCTCCGAAAACAGAGCCACATTTCTAGGAAAGCCACAGTACTGAACACAGCCACTGACATCATCTCCAGCCCTCACGCAGACAGTCACACAGCAATCAAGAAGAACGGGCCACACAGTGACAAAGGACTTCTTTTTAGGAAAATTACTCTTCAGAGTTTTAGATTTTTCTATTCCACATTCAACCTTAAAATGTCAGAAGTGACAGCATGGACAGCAGGTTTTACTGAGACTTTTTAGTATAAACAGTGACACTTACACCTTACTAGGTAATCCTACCTGGCCACCCTGCTTACATCGGCTGCTGATGACAGGCACACTGACCTGCAGGTTCTCAGGCAGCTCGCTCACAGGCTGCTGCAGAAACAAGGCCATGAGGAGAAAATAGAGGGCAGGGACATTGGTGTGTTTAGGAAGGAAAGATTGAAGAACTGGAAAACCAGGGAAATGACAAGCATCCCGGTTAATCTCCCTGACCGTGGACCTCCCGCCGGCACTCCTGCCCACATTGAATCCTAAGAGGAGAGGAAAGGCAAACAGAAGGTTAATAACCTGCAACTGTGGTCCATGAATAAAAGGGGTATTTCAACAAGATACAAATTAATCTTGTAATCTATACTCCACTAATTAACAAAAATTTGTGCAACAATTTACCAAGCTCTGTCATGTATCATCTCATTTCTGAATCACAATGAACATTATTATCTTTTTTTTGTGTGTACTACTGGGACTCAAACTAGTCTTTTACCTGCCAGCCAAGTACTCTATCACTGAACAACAATGTGAACCCTATTATCATTTACTGCACCCAGATAACATGTAACTTGCTCAGGATCTGGAGCTGTAGAATTGTGCTGTCTCCTTGCTCCTATTAGTGGACTATTTCTGAAAAACTGGCTAGTACAGGGCACTGGGTTTATTGTTGCTTGCAGTAAATTCTACATAAAAGTATGGATGTACAAGTGGCATGAACTTAGTAAAATAAACTTCAGATTCTAAGAAAAAGCACTACCACAGGGAGGGGAGGAATGGGATTCAGTAGAACACTTGTTAGTATTCTGAGTAGGAGGCCCTGAGTAGGAGCTCTAGCACTGCAAAATAAACAACACCAATACTAGTGTTCTTTTCTGTGTTCAAAAACTTTATACTATTTTACCTAAATAGTTAAGTCTCCAGGAATATTCAATATAAGAGCAATAATTAGGCATTCAGATTCAAATTATCGCTAGATATTTTTATAAAATCATTTTAACTGAACTATTAAATGTCTACTGGAAAGTCAAAATCCTTAGGTTGCACATCAGATCAAGGAGAAGCAGAATCCAGTGAGAGGACACACGTATCTGCTGTTCTGACACAAACATGCACAGTCAGACAGATTCAGGCAAATTAGTTAATGGGGACTGAATTTAAATGGACCATGTTGTTCCCTGTTTGGAAGCAGCATGTGCAAAGTGCAAGCAGAAACAAAGGAGCAACTAAAAGTAAAAAGCTTCTGAAGTGCCAGGTACATGAGATGAGATGGGGTAAAGCACTTTTTTTTTTGGGGGGGGGTAGGGTCTCACTCTACCCCAGGCTGGCCTAGAAGTGACTATGTAGTCTTAGGGTAGCTTCGAACTCATGGTAAGCCTCCTATCTCTGCCTCCGGACTGCTGAGATTAAAGGCATGTGCCACTATGTCCAGCTATAAATATAAAGCACCTTTTCCTAATACTCCTGAGGTGACGCAGGACAGAAATGCCCAGGGTTACCTCAAGAGAAGGAGACTTAGACACCATTACTGCTGGCCCAGAAACCAATGTCCTTAACAGTCTGAATCTCCGAATTAAGAAGAGTAGGCCTTAACTTAGATACTCATGCTTGTCTCCAGAGTCCTGATGAGATGATCTAGTCAAAGAATTTTGCAAAGCACAATGCACTATGTACACCTGAATTGTCATTACTATGCTGCTTTTTGCCTTCAGAAGCAGCAGTAACGAGGGCCAGGGGAGATGGCTCAATGGTCAAAGGTGCTTGCTTGCACAGCTTCCTGTCCCAGGGTTCAATTCCCAAGCCATTCACATAAGCTAGATACAAGAAATGGCCCAAGTGTCTAGCACCTGTTAGCAATGGCAAGAGGCCCTAGTGTGCACTAATGCAAATACATTTGTGCAAATAAATATATTTTTAAAGCAAGAGCACTGTCAGTATTTATAATTCACATACTCAACACACTTCACATTTCTTTTTTGTGCTGAGATAGGATCTAGCTATATAGCCCAGGCTGAGCTTGAACTCTCTCCCTGCTGGAGAAAGGGCCTGGCTGAAGGAGTAGGTTGCTGGGGCATGTCACTGGGTCGGTCTGTAGCTGGCCATGATCCTTTCCTGTACTGTTCTTATCCTTGCTTCCTGTCTGCCCAGAAGTGAAGAGCATCTTCTGCTACAGCCCCTGCCTCCAAGACATTCTGTCCAAGTGTACATGTGGTGTCAAGCTACCATGTAAAAAGCCAGGCATGGCTGCAATGTGCCTGTAACCTGCAGACAGCTGATGGCTGTGTCTCCATACTCAGCTGGTCTAACCAAAATCCAGTGAGATCCAGGTTGAGAGAGAAACCCTGACTCAAGAAAATAAGGTTGAAGAGTGACAGAGGTCAGAGATCTGGCATCCTTCTCTGGCTTCTGCACACATGTGTACACCACACATACACACATCCCAAAAATGATAGCATAAATTCTGGTCATAATTCCCTATGTGACAAAGGTATATAGTCTTTAAGATTAGAACAATCACAATTACATATGATTTAGTATTGACTTTGATCTGAGTAACCTGGACTTATATTTTGACACTTCCTAGCTGTGTAACAAGTTACTCTTATGCTTTGGCTCTCTAATCTATAAAATGCATATGAGGTATTTATACTTCATACACTTATTTTACAAATGAAACAAGTTATTATGTAGCAAGTGTTTTTTTTTCGAGGTAGGGTCTCACTCATGCCCAGCCTAGCAAGTGTTTAGAAAGTGACACAGAGTAGGCTCAAAATAAACATCATTAATTCAGATCTGATAATTGCCAATTAGTTATGTCAGAAAAATACTATAATAAAGTGAAGAAATTCTGAATTTTCAAATTTTAATATCCTTTGACTTTAGTACAAATTTGAAAACTTCTCAGCTTTTCTCATAATTAAAACTCATGACTCTTACTGGTTATGAGAGAGTGGACAGTATGCATTCACATGTCTAGAAGCAAAACACAATAGCTTATTTTAAAACAGACAACCGTAAAAGCCCCGTACCTAATACGGTTCCTATCTTGTTAGTTAAGACAGAGTCTGTCTGTTCGAGCCATCCTCCACCACTGAGTCCTTCTTTAAACTTGATGAGAATAGACTGATTACTCAGGAGGACGACGAGAATCCTCATGGCAGCCGTGACTGTGGTGGGATGCAAGTGCTCTTCCAGAAACATCATTATCCAGTCAAAGCCCAGGGTCCGGACTAGTTCCTCACAAGCTCTAGTCAAAGACAGATGGATTTGAAGAAATGAAATTAGTTTCAGGATTTAGAATTTCAAAAAAGGAAACTATGGTTGATTTCCTTCAGGAGACACCATACACTTAGGATTAAAGCAGATCCGAACAAAGTCGGTGGTGACTCAGTGTGCTCCAGTGAACTGATGAGTAGCATACAGGCCTGTGTGAGCAAAGACAGCTGTACTTACTGCAAGTTAATGCTTGTCTTGTCTTTAGATGTATAAACTAGCTTTAGCAAGATATCTAGAAGTCTGTTCCTCAAAAGTATAAGATTAGCAGACACAAGGCCTCCAAACTCTTCTTCAGTTCCTAAAAGGAAAATAGATACAATAAATATCCCTAGCAGATAAACTAGGATAGAATATTCAACATGGTTCATTGAAATCTCACTGAAAACTAAATCTTTTAGGAAACATTTTCTCTAGAAATAATTTCCACTGAAGTAGACATGAAAAATGCTTAGTTAAATAACTTCTCTTTAGAACACTGAAAATGGTTCATTTACATTTCTGACACTGTCTAAGGCAGTTTTACAATGATATTCCCCTGCCTTCCTCAACGAGTAAAACCATGAATAAGAACCATATGAATAAAATAATAACCGTCATAGAAACTCGATCTCTCAGGTCTTTAATTTCTTGTTTCTTTATGGATACAATTAAATTTATCAGTGTAAACTGAAGTTCCCAGAAAAAAAAAAAAAAGCCATACCTACGTGATTAAAAACTCTACAAGGCTTAGTGACAGACTTGGAAAGATGCCAGTCCACAGTCAAATTGTCTTGGGCTATCTTCAGTTCCCTTAATTCACTGCCCACCTCTGTGTGTAACCTAACATCTTTGTGACCAGTAGGTAAAATCTTTTGGAATGTGTTAATCATCAGACTATGAACTTTTCACTAACAGAAGGTAAAGCTCATCACTAGAGAGTGACAGCAGAACTGTCCCCGCTGAGCTGTGACCCGCCTGACTGATGTCCCTATAAAAGTATCTGAAAAATGCCTTGACTTACAACTTTCTTTTGTTCTCTAATTATAAGCACTTCACAAATCTGTCTCCACACTGGAGTATGTTATTTGAGGCAACATGTGTCTATTTTCCTAGGCCGCACGTATGATTCAAAAATAAACCCTCTCTCATTCTTTTGGAGGTGAGGGCTGTGCTTTGTGTCAGCACTAGATGGAAAACTGAAGACAGGAATCTTAAGCTTATTCAACAATACATAAAGCAAAGTCAGAGTCACATAGCTGGGATCAGAGGCAAACTCAAATGAACAAAGGAAATAGGAAAACACTGAGGAAGATAGGAACTCAGAGGCCTGAAGAGCACTGGGCCTGGCCATCAGTGACCCTGGGTGCCTGGCCAGCTCCACCATGGAAGAGCTGTGGGCTTGGTGACAATCTGCTCCTGTTCCAGGAAGGGCTGAGGATCAGGCTGAACTTTATCATGCTCTTACATGTTTGACCACTGACTACGCAAACCTTTTTTGTTTGTTTGTTTCAAGGTGGCAGGGTCTTGCTCTAGCCCAGTCTCAGGGTGGCCTCAGACTCATGGTGATTCTCCTATTTCTGCCTCCTGAGTGCTGGGATTAAAGGCCTGTGCCACCATGCCCAGCTTACTGTAACTTTTAATCTGTATTTTGAAATGATAACTTAGGGCATTATGAATGCTTCAAACTCACCAAGAGAAACTTAAGAGCCCTTTCCTCTTCCAAGAGGCATAGACAGTCTAAAAATTGCTTTATTAAAAGTATGCCAGAAGATCTAAATTGCTATGACATTACTTTCTTTTTTGGTTCCCTTAGTTTTCAAATACAGCTTAAAACAGTGAACTCTGGAAGGAGGTCCCAGGTTAGTTTCTCTCCAAACTGTTACTTTTCTACAAGGCATCATCACTCTATTTCATGATGCATATATTATTTCACATTATTAGTTTATCAGTGTTTAACATTATCCACGCCATTGGGTACATGTGAATCCTGAATACTGTGTCTACTGGATGATCTTCTTATACTGAATACAGTTTTTAGCCCAAGGCAAATAAACAATAAATGTTATTGCCTAACTGTACCAGTAATGTTCTTTTGACTTTATTATTACCAAGGGCAATAAAGAGGAGAATACTATCCAGTCAACTTGGCAGGTCAACAGAAAACCTGGCAATTTATACAACTGCATCAGTGCCCTCCATGAAGGATTCACGCCCCTATCATGCTTATTAAATTGAGTGGCTAGCCAAAGCTACGGAGACAATAGAAAACTTTTCTGTCCATCTTTTTATATTGGAAATGTATGTATCATGTGTATTTTAAACAAACTTTAAGGAATTTTAACTTTCCAATATTTACTCAGCTTTACTCTTTACTCATTAGCTTAGAAATAATCTTTATATTGGCTTGGGCCTCCTTGGTTTGAATACAGCCAATGGTATAATCCTGGAGGAACTTCCTTTAGTTTATATTTATCTGAGTGGCAGTTTCTGTCCTTTGAAAACTGGGCTAGTTGTGCCTATACCATAGGGCTCCGGTGAGATCAGTAAGAACACTTAGTAAATATTCAGTTAATTCGGTTTCAGTCGCTGCTAATTTATCTATCAGGAAAGAAATATCAACATTGTTTCAGAGGAACTGGCAATAGTGCAGCCAGCATAGGGCCCAGGTCTCTGGCACTAATCCAGTGTGGTTTGCAGTGCTCCGTCTCTCCCATCTCCCTTCAGCCCCCGAGAAGCTGGCATTCTACTTCTCACTACAGCACTCCTGGTATGGCGGCCAGACAAAAGAGATGACTGCGGAACAAGGTTAAGAGGGCAATGATTTCAGTAATGCTAACCCAGAAAGACTCACTCATCAGCATAGGTAAAATGGTTACAGAACTGCATATAATCTATACAAAAGTTTCTCTTAAACTTGAAGTCATCTTTACATTACTTATGATATGAATACTAAGTAAATTCTATGTAAATAATTACATTATTTAGGGAACACTGGCAGAACTTTAAGCATCCATATGTTTGGTACCATTTTTTAAGTTTTATTTTTAAAAATTTTTATTTATTTGTGTATATGTGAAAGAGAGACTTAAACAGAGCAGGAATGGGTGTGCCAGGGCCTCTTGAGGCGCAAATGGACTCCAGATGCGTGCACCATTTTGTGCATCTGGCTTTGCGCAGGTACCAGGGAATTGAACCCATGCCATGAAGCTTTGCAACAAGTGCTTTTAATGACTGAGGCAACTTCTCAGATGCATATAATAGCATTTTTTGAGGAATATTTTAATATGGAGTTGTGCTATGTCTACAAATATAGGACCAGGGATCTGGAAGGAGAACAGCCTAAGATTCTGGACTTTTGAAAAGGTCCTTTCAGTTGTTCCCAAACAACACTCCTATCCTAGAATACACAGCCAAAAATAAAAAGGAATCATGGGGGTGGGGGGGGAGAAAAACAATACTTGTCTTAGACTCAAGAAATCACAACCTATGAAATCATTTTTCTTTCATTAAGCATATTTTTTACTTATTTATTTGCAATTATAAAGGAATATAGACAGAATAGGCACAGGAGGGCCTCCTGATACTGCAAATGAACTCCAGATGCATGCACTACTTTGTGCATCTGGATTTATGTACTAGGTAACTGAATTAGTGTCCTTAGACTTTGTAGGAAAGTGCCTTAACCACAGAGACATTTCTCCAGCCACCGAAATCAATTTTCTATTACACACATATAGATCCTAGTAAAATAATCTATCTTTACCATAAAAATGATAATGTTAGGAATATGGATATAATTTACTTTTATCAAGTCTTATGTTTATGAAGATATATATATATATATACATATATATATATATATAAAGTTTAAAAATCAAATAATGCTAAAATTATACTATGAGCACTTATTTAAAACATTGTTAGGAATTCAAAAATAATAAAAATTTTACTTTTATTTAATTTTCAAATAAATATATATTTTTTGAGAAAGACAGACAGAGAGTGAGTGTGAGTAAATGTGGGTATGCCACAGCCTCTTGTTGCTGCAAACAAACTCCAGATGTATGCACCATTTAGTGCATCTAGCTTTACACGGTTACTGGGTAATTAAACCCAGGCCAGCAGGCTTTACAAACAAGTTCCCTTAATCACTGAGCCACTGCCCCAGCCCAAGATTTTATTTTGAAAGTAAAATTCACACCATATTAAAATTTATAGACAGTACTATACTTCTGTGTGTATGTATGGGTTTTGATATAAGATAAATACATCAGAGATGTAGGGTGAGAAGCCACACAACAATTTCACAAATAATTCACATAAGAGACCAGGGCACAGCAATAAGGTGATCATTATCCTTCCTAAATTCCAACTCACCAGTGTCAAGTTTCTCTTCGTTATTTATTTCCATAACTACAAATTTCTCACAAACTGCAAAGGTTGGCAAAGTAGAAGAAATGAACTGACCAAACCTTTAAATAAAGAAAAAAAGATTATCAATTTCATTTAAAAAAAAATTTTCTCCAGACCACAAAATACAAAGAAATGGGGAAAAACAACATTTTTTTATTTTAACTTTTATGGAAATGTAGGTGATTGTATTTGGTTTTCCTTTTCTGTAACCATTCCCAAGGACCTTATAGACAGCAAAATCTTAAAGTATAGAGAGAGCTCACATTTTCAGAAGTAGAGTTCTTTCACTCACAAAGCCAAATAGTCTACACACCTGAGCAGCAGGATCTATCTATGCTAAATGTCTGGCATTACCTGTGTGAATCCATGGAAACCAAGAGATTAAGAATTTAGGTACTGGATATCCCAATAAAATTAAGATCCTGACCACAGGACCTGAGCCAAATAGCTTAGTTTCTCTAAGCTCTTTATAAAGTATGAAAAAAATAGAAATTTTGATAAGATTTGGTAATAATTTCATTATAATACCAGAAAAAATTCTAAATAAAAATTGGAGATAATGGGAATTATAATTATCCAAAATTCTTATGTTCCAAGTTTTTTAAAATTGTTTTTGTTTGTTTGTTTTGTTTTTTTCAAGAAAGGTATTATAGTAGCCCAGGCAGACTTGGAGCTCACTCTGTAGCCCCAGTCTGGCCTGAAACTCACAGCAATTCTCCTACCTCAGTCTACTGAGTGCTGGAAGGTGCATACCTTATTGCAGAGACTGTACAAGTATACTATAAATCACATTTGTTACTTGAGCAAAATAATATTCAAATCATATTAAAAAACTGCATGTGCCACAATGAAGTATCACCACCTGTTTGAGTGAGAGACCAAATATGAAAGAGGTGATGTGGTACATGATGTGTTTGTGTGTGTGTGCAAGCCTGCGTACACACACATGCACCTAAGAATTAGCATGCATGCAAGCCTGTGCATGTGTACACTTACACCTAAGAATTAGCACACATGCAAGCCTACGCACATACACACATGCACCTAAGAATTAGCATGCATGCAAGCCTGCACACACATATACACATGCACCTAACAATTAGCACACATGCAAGCCTGTGCACCTACACACATGCACCTAAGAAGTAGCACACATGCAAGCCTGCACACCTACACCTAAGAATTAGCAAAACTTGAAGAATAAGACTGGAAAATTGACAATTCCTGTACAGATCATTTTTATGTCCAGACAAGCCAATGTCACTGGAAAATCCCCATACCCTTCCCACAGATATTTCATTCATCCATAATGGCAAGATGCTGAGGCACTGCATGCCTCCCACACCTTCCCATTTCTTGAATGGGACTGACATGACAGGTGTTACCCACACACATTCACCTTGCTCAATGAAGTAGTGAGGTGATAAAAAGATGAGTAGAGAATCTCACTACCTGAGCAGATCGTTGCTGTTGGGGAAACCTTGCAGCAGGAAGCTCAGCACATTACTAATAGCAGCAATAGTGGGCTGGGATAGAGACATATCTCGAAGAGTCAGGAGCAGCTTGGGGATTAACTGGAATTCCCGCATTAATTTGGCATTCTTGGAAGCCTCACTATAAGAGAAAGAAAAGATTTCATGCTGTGAACCACTGTCTCCTCCACAACTGAATAACTACATGGGTCTTAACTGATACCTGGATTCCGTGAGCAGCTCGATAAAGTGTTCAAACAAAGAGAGATGAAGTTCATATGGAGCGTGGAGCCAGACCTGGAATGAAAAAATAATAGCAGTATATTTACAGTTAAAATAGCCCCATGGCCATGCAAAACACCAAATACCTCAAAGGGAACTACATAGCTAGCTGAATACAGAAGAGAATTCAGGATGTCAGAAGATAGAAATGCTTTTTTTTCAACAATCTATGGTAAACGTTCTGCATGTTTAAGAATGCCACAAAAAGATAAACTTAATGGGAACCAAAATGGAGATAAAGCCCCAAGAGACTTCTAGATATGGTATCTCAAGTAGAAAATACATGGGATATTAATAGAAATTGGTCACTGCAGAAAAAAAAAACCTCAGTAATCAATTGAAAGTATTCCAAATGAAGTATCAATAAGCACCCAAAATCCATAGCCAGCTAGTGCACCAGTAACGGGGGACATCACCAAAGAATCTGAGATATGTGTAACTATTGTCCAGAAAAGGGAGAAGATGAAGGAAGATGGCTAAAAAGATTCCAAATATGATGTAAATGACAAATTCATTGATCAATAAACTCGAAGCAGAATATTTCATGTAAAAATATCCTTTAAACAGGAAGGAAAAGAAGACTTTTTCAGTTGGGATGATTCACTGTCAGCAGACCAAACTATAGGAAATGATAAAAGAACTGATCCAGGGCTAGGGAGATGGTTCAGTGGACAAAGTCCTTGCTGCAAAAGCATAGGAACTGAGTTTGGATAGTCAGTACCCAGGTAAAATCCAGGTGTGGTATTGAACACCTATAATCCCAGTATTGGAGAGACAGTGACAGGTGACTCCCTAGGGCTCACTGCTAGCTAGTCTAGTTCAATGACCATCCCTAGGTTCAGCAAGAGGTCCTGTCTCAATAAGGTAGAGAGCAATTAAAAAAGATACATGGTTGACCTCTGGCCTACACATGCATGTGTGCACACACCATACACATAGGAATTCATCCAGACATAAGAATCAGACTATGGAAACTTGGATTTACAAATAAGGGCAGAGACTATTGTAAATACTACACATCTGAGCAAATAAAAAGACTAAAAAATGTCTTTAAGCTGGGTGTGGTAGAGCATGCCTTTAATCCAGCACTCATGAGGTAGGAGGATCATTGTGAGTTTGAGGCCACCGTGAGACTACACAGTGAATTCCAGGTCAGCCTGGGCTAGAGTGAGACTCTACCTTGAAAAAACAAAACAAAACAATGACAACAAAAAACTGTTTTTTAAGGGGCTGGAGAGATGGCTCAGCACTTAAATGTGCTGGCTTGAACATCTGCTGGCCTGAGTTCAATTCCCCAGCACCTATGCAAAGCAAGACACAATGTGGTAGAGGCATCTGTGATCCCAACCTACCTACAGATAGGAGACAGAACCAGGGGAATCTGTGAGCTCATGGGCCAGCTAGACTGGTGCAAATGTGACATAAAGAAACATGGACGCCCAGTCTCAAACCAGGTATAAAGAGAGGACAAATACTCCAAGGCTGTCCTCAGACCTACATATGCACTCAGCGGCATGTGTGTCCCCCACAAGTAATACATAGCCAAATGCACACAACAGATTTTTTAAAAGAAATGTCTCCTAAATTGACTATTTAAAGCAAAAATAATGTAAACTATTGTGGAGATTATGAAAAAATGTACAGAAACAAGGACACAGAGAGTGGAAAAGAAATGCAAGCATCCCATTAAGCCATGTTTACAAGGTATAATGTCCTTCAAAGATGAACCAAATTCTTAGATGTCTATGAAAAATTCTAGAACAAACAGTATAAAAGAAAACATTTGTATGCTATTATATTATTTTTATATTTTTGAAATGGCTGCTTCTAAATCAGGCAGAATCATTTATAGATTTGTGGTTTAGAGTAATAAAAGGTGCTATATGAAGCCATGAAGTATACAAGAAACTGTGAAATAAAGCCAGAGCTTGTTATACAACTTTCTCATATTTGTATATTAAATATTAACCTGAAATCTAAAACTAAAGACAATCCAACACTTAAATGTGTCAGTTACAGGAAGGAAACAAGGTGAGGCTGGGTTAGGAAGGACTTCTCAGTCCTATATCCTTTCTGCATGCTCTTAATTTCAAGCTTTCAAAAGGATTTTTTTTTTCTTTGCTTTTCTCCTCCAATGAGCTAAAAGCTTTGAGGAATGGACTCTTTTTATTTTTGTTTTCACATCCTTAGCAACTAAAATAGTGCTTGGCTCAAAAATACTCAGTAAGTGCTCTCTAAAAGAATCTGAGGCTTGAGAATTAGAACTTTGAGTACCACACTAAGAAATGTGTACTGCGTTGGAGAGGAAAAGGAATCTGCACGTTTTTGAAGACGTGATATAATTCTTTAAAAAGGAATAGATCAAGAAGGTGGCTAGCATAGCCTGAGAGGAGGCAGAAAGCAGGAGGCGGACTGATTAATCTTGCATTAGCAGAAGCAGAAAAGACAGATTCTCAGGAGCGAGAAAGCACAACCTATGAGCCTTAGTGTCACACTGCTCCCTGACAGGGAGGAAGAAGGAATCTGATCTTTTAGCTTAAAGCCTAGGGAATGGTGGTGTTATTAATAGAAACAGAGAGGTTAGATGGAAGAGCTAAATCAGGGAGGGATGTTAAGTTCAGTTAAGGTATTGGTGGGCATAAAAATGGAGATGTTGAGCAGGAAGTTAGAAATAAGTCTGGAATTCAGAATCAAGGTTACAGACTGAGCTGTGCGATGGAAGAGGCCGTGGGGTCAGGTGAGCACCTAAAAAAAAAAAAACAAAAAAAAAAAAACAAGGGATACACAGCTATGAAGATGGAAAGCTTTACATTACATAATAAAAAGTACATGGGCAGAAACTTATTCTGTGGATAGTGAGGAGCAGGATCCAGCCTGAGATGGCAGAGTTGTAGGAAGAGGAACATAGCACCATATGCAACTGAGAGCTGTGGCTGCTGAGAATCAAGTGCAGGCCCAGGGGTTTTATTTAGAAGCAAGCTGTGAATAAGCTCTGAAAAAACAGGGCACATAGTCTGCTACAGATTTTCTAGCTGACCAAACACTGTATGGAAATATGAAAAAGAAGATAAGAAACTGTATATCACAGAGGCAATCATGATGATAAGACACATTCTCTGCACTCCTAAAGCCTACACATCCTGTATCTAGTGTACGGTGACCAACATGTTAACATGTGGTGTGAAAAAGAGGTCAAATGGGCAAAGGACATGGTTACGTGAAAATGTCAGGGGTAGTAAGACAGCATGAAGAATAATCTTGTTATTTAGGCAAAACAAATGTTAACTCACTACACAGCTGTGAATAACCAAACTTACAAGGCTAAATTCTATTTCTTGTGGAAAAGTTTCCATCAGAAATGATTTTAAAAAGCTTATCTGGGTGTGATGGTGCACTCCTTTAATCCCTGCACTAAGGAGGCGGAGGTAGGAGAATCATTGTGAGTTTGAGGACAGCCTTGAGACTACAGAGTGAGTTCCAGGTCAGCCTGGACTAGAGTGAGACGCTACCTTGAAACAAAATAAAAAATAAAAAAAATTTTAAAAGCTTGCTTCCCTTAATGCCATTTGGGATATGTATACCATTTCACTGCTATAGCATTTAAAGAGAAAAGCAAGCAAAATTACTCTATTTTTTATATTTACTAAATGATGTTGATATGATCATTATAAAATTTCTGGACTTTCAACACATATCTCAGAACAAATAATTTATAATTCTACTGAGAAAGAAGTGCATTCATCAACTATAACCCAGTTAGTATTTGTATACTTACTTCAAAATCACAAAGAAGGTCCTGGAAAGCTGTTGAGTTTGGAATAATGGAGGTCTCGTGGCCACTGTCCACAGTTCCCACCAAGGAAAAGGTTAGATGGAGGATGTGGCTGTTGAGGAGGGAGCGCTTCTTTTTAAGCAGCATTGCCAGCAACTGTAAGAAAGCGAGCGTCCCTTGGTGAGTTTCACATACATGACACAGACAGACAGACAGACAGACACACACACACACACACACACACACACACACACACACTCGGATCCCATGCAGATTAAAGCATGAAGCACTTAGGGGATTTTAAAATTGTTCATTGTGTCAAACACAACACTGGAGAAACTATGAAAAGCAGTACAATCCTATCACTGTATGATAACACTCCATCATTTCCTTTAACTCCTATATAAATATTTAAATAGTTGCTGCTATCAAAGGCTTACACTTTTATACATAGTCTCCATAATAACAATTATCAGAGGCTCAAAGATATATGGGATGATTATAGGACAATTAGTCATTCTCATACTGCTGATGTATTTAAATTCTATTTTTATCATGGTACAAATATTGCACTATTTTCAAATCATTACAAAACAATACACTTATTAAAATGGTATAATTAAATCTATGATTCAGTACAGTAAGTAGTATGTTAACTACCAATGGATCAATCATTAAAATTATATAAGCTATTTGTATTTCAGATGGAAAGTATTATGGTGGGGTGCTTTGAATCAGACAGAGGGCCCCATCAATTCATGGGTTTTGTATACTGGTCCAAAGCTGGTAGCAATATGGGAGGTGGGACCTTGCTGGAGAAGGCGTGTTGTTGGAAGGCAGCTTGGAATTATGGCAGCCAGCTCCCCTTGCCAAGTGTGGCTCACTCTCTTGCTGCTGTCCTCCTGCTGTGGCAGAGGCGATAACTAGCCTCTGCTCAGGCCATGCTTCTCACTGCCATTATGGAGCTTCCCCACATGTAAGCCAAAATAAAAACTTTCCTCCCATCAGTCACTGCTGGTCATTGGCAGGTGCTTTATCCTAGCAATGAGAAGGTAATTGTAGCACATGGTTTGAATCTGAGATGCCCCCAGGAGGCTCATGTGTTGGAGTTTTGAAAAGTGATTGGATCCTGACAGGTAACTGGTGGGTTCATGATTTAATGACATTAGAGGCAAGTGGGGCCTTGTTGGGGTAATTATTCATGGAGAAGGGGGTGGGGAACTTGGAAAGATGCTTTATTCCTAGCCCTTTTTACTTTGTCTCTGTTTCCTGTTTGCATGAGGTAAGCAACTTGACTCTGGTACATTCAGGGCATAGCAGTGGAGCAAGCAGACCATGGACTGAACCTCTGATGCCACAAGCCAAAATAAATATTCCTTGTTTTTAAGTTGTTTCTTTCAGCTATGTGTCAAAGTGATAAAACAAAGAGGGATTTAATCTTGCTGCAGGAACTTGTTTTGAAATTACTTCTTTCGAGGAATTTTCTACCTAATTCTGGACAGGCTGCACACCTGACTGATGCAGACACCTTTAATTCCACCTGAGTTTTCAGGAATAGCAGTGACAAACTTATTCTGGAGTGTTTTCATGTTTCCTGAGACAGTAAGAGATGTAAAGACAATGGGGTAGAAGTGGGAGTAGGAAAGAAGATGGGAAAGCCTGGGTGGACCACCACCCCAGAGTCTCTCAAGCAGGCGGTAATGCAATCCTTTTTCATTTCATTTCCCTTTCCATAAGAAAAGCAACATCCAAATAAGACAACGGCCACTGATAAAGTGCTGTCTCATGTTTACAGCTGCAGGTTCAAGTCGATGAAGACAGCAGGCTGTGATAACCACGTCCAGACTTTTCCCTAAATAATACAGTGGAATAACTATCACAGAGTGATTGTTTCAGATGCTGCAAGGAACCGAGAAGTGATGAGGCATATGAGACGGTATGTACTGGCTGTTTGCAAAGAGACTTGAGCAATCACAGATTTTAGTGTCCAAGTGGAGCCACAGAGCATATCTCCCATAGAGAGTGAGGATCAACTGTATGTCAAATGAGTCAAAGTTATGTTGAAACACTGTGGCCTAACTCAAGGGTACAGCAAGACTGGATGAGAAAGGAGAAATGAGATAAAACAAAATCAATAAAACTATGGTTTTTCTCACTTCACAGGTTACTTTTAATAAAAGCCAGTGGCTTTAAGTTTGCTTGGACATATAATTGCTTGAGATTGACCCAGTGTGAGAATGAAGATCAGGACATCTCACAGCTTCATGCTTACAAACCTGGTAGCCCTTAATCCTTTCCATTTCCTTGCTGGCTAGAGGGTTACTCTTGACCACACAGACCAGGGCTTTCACTGCTGCGTAGAGCCCTTCCACATCGGAGGCCATGGCCACCAGACCCAGGATGGCTGCAGCCCCACCAATGTACTGCAACGTAGTGGCAACAGGCTTAGGAACGAACGTTCTTACACCTGAGTGAAAGACAGTGAGAAACAATTAAGATCAAGTCCCCATGTAAGCAAGAAGAGAATAAGCCATATTAAACAGTTTGCTTATAGTAATAAATTTTACTTTAGAAAAATCTTGCCCTAAGAACAAAATTTTAAACATATCAAAGGTAAAGTTTGAAGGAATGCAAAAAAAAGTTAATATATTTAATCTCAGAGAAAAGTAAAGGAGAGCTGAATTTTAGAGGGAGACTCAGAAATATTTAGGTCATGGAAATGCATATTGAGAATGGCTTAGAATGTGCTGCTGGAGAATATACTTGGGGAATCTCTGCAATGGGATGGGGAAGGAGAAGCCACCCTGGTAGGGGTAATGTGCTATGTCCCAAACATTTATGAAAGGCTCTGGCTGATTTCACTTGCCTACTGATCAGGGCTGAGTTATGAAAACATCAAGCTGACTAGACACAGCAGTGCACATCTGCAGTCCTAGCTATAGGGACCCCGAAGAAGGTGCACCTGAGCCTAGGATGAAACCAGTTTATACAACATGGAAACACCTCCATTTCAAAAAGAAAGAAATAGGAAAAAAATTCATATATACATGGGCACATATTTTAATGCGTATTTACTAATTCTATGCTTTGTTATATTTAAATACATTAGCACTAGGGTTTGAAGACTACTTTCTTTTTTAAAATATCTTTATTATGAAGAAGTTTATACAATATATGAGCAAATCTTGTGAATATGTCCCTGTTTCCCTCCTCTCTGTCCTCTACCCACTGGGGTACTTCCTCAGTGGGCATTCTGAATCTGTCCATAGGATAGGGGGTATGACAGTTTTTCATTTTTTAAAAAAATATTTTATTTATTTATTTTCAATCACAGAGAGAGAGAGAGATAGAGAGAGAGAGAGATAGAGAGAGAGGAGAGAGAGAGAGAGAGAGAGAGAAAGCCAGGGCCACCACCTTGTGGGTCTGGCTTATGTAGGTACTGGGGAATTGAACCGGGGGCCTCAGGCACTAGTGCCTTAACCGCTGATCAATCTCTCCAGCCCTCGTTTGTTTTTTTTTTCCTCTTCTCCTTCCCCCTTGTGTATTGTTGTTGAGAAAACTGAATTTTACACAGCTTCAATGCCTGGCCTAATGTCACAAGGCAACAGAGTAGGGTCTTAAACTGTACCTATGGACTCTTCCTCCCTGCTTTCTAGTGCAGAGCAGAAGCTGAAGCATTGCTCAGAAAACACTCGCTGAATTGAACAAGGAAACACTGTCAAGTGTTTCACCTTAAGGGAATTATAATGAAAATATAATACTGTGAAAAGAAGAGTCAGGATTTGTGCAATCACTGGGCATTAAAAATTGCCAAGGGCTGATACACTATCTTATTAGTAGAATTTTCATCAGCAAAACACTTTTTCTTAAAATAAAAAGAAACCAGCATTATATACTTTTTACACATTACTACCCCTGAGTTTCAGGTGGCCTTACTGGATTATCATCCTGCCTGACCAAAAATTTAAACTCTTTTCTAAAAAAGATAGCATGTGGGCTGGAAAGATGGCTCAGCAGTTAAGGAAGTTGCCTCCAGAGCCTAAGGCCCCAGGTTTAATTCCCCAGTACCCACATAAGCCAGACCCACAAGGTGGTGGCCCTAGTGCTCTCTCTCTCTCTCTCCCTCTCTCTGCTTGATAGTGAATAAAATATTTTT